>VZTE01003316.1:1805455-1841239 GCA_013397775.1 Eulacestoma nigropectus | reverse complement strand
AGAAATATTTTGCCACCTTGTCCACTTTTTGTGTGTAAGAAGGTTCCCAAAAGCAATGCTATGAAATGTGAATTATTTCACAGTTGTTTTCACCATGTTGAATAGTGCTGAGTTCGCATTCAAAATACAACAGCTACAAGTGAAGGGAATTGATTTTTTTTTTTTTTTGGTGCTGTGAAGTAAAATTTGACATTAATAATAACAATAATAATAATACAGAATCTTTTCCTAAGCCTACAGCAGAAAGAAGATAATATCATTAAATTTTTTACTGTCAGAAAAAGTCTGACAAATTATTGTTATCTGTTTATTCTTGTTAATTTAGCACAACAACAAGCAAAAAATCACTTTATTAGCCGTACTTTTTCCTAGTAAAAAAGGCATTGTTTCAAACCATACATTTAAAATGTTTAACGCACTTTTGGCAAGCATATGGGCTCTGATTGTCAAACATATGCCATAAATTCATAGGCAGAGTTAGGGCAAATCATTTGACCTTCTTGTGGCTCAGACAATCCAGCTGTAAAATTAGATGAAAGCAGAACTGAAAAACAGATGCTGCTGCATCCAATTTTAACTTTCTTGAGCAAACAGCATCTTAAGAGAGCAGAATTAATGTCTTGTATGAACTGCAATATTTTATTTGATGCTTATAGACACAATCTGTAAATTAAAATAAAAACCTGAAAAATTCTGCAAGCCTGCTGCACATATTATATTGAATTTCCTAATTTAAAAATTATTTACGTTTTCAAAGAAGCAGTAGCTACCTAGAGAACTGAACCTCCTGGGTCTTTAGCAAGGAAGGTTTGCCTGGAGTGAGTTGGGTACCACAGTCTAAACCATCTGTCACATCCACTCCGGACCCTCAAGAGCTTCGAGGGGCATCCAGAGAGAAGGGCAGGCCAAAGCACCTGACATATGCACAGATTTAGCTCACTTTCTAGGCAGTCAGCCACCCCAGAAGCTCTACCCAGAATGCGAAATTCTTCTTTCCTCTTACCAAGTCATAGGGAAATCTACTTTTTGCTCATATCTGGGTTGCCAGCTTCTGCTGGGCTCCAGTGTGTTGGCAGCTGATAAGAGTGTGCTGCAAAGTCATACGCAGCCAGCTCTGCCTTCCCTGCTAGGAGGAATCCATCACACCTATGCTACCTTTGCAGCTGTGCAATCACAGCTGGCGGAGTTCTTAAAAAGCTTTAAACCACAGTTTGCTCCCAGGCAGGAAGGCAGAACTTGAGCTGGGGCCATTCCAGACACCCACGGGGCAATACGAGCTGCCACCTTGCTGGTTTTGGACCGTCCAAGTTTATGTTAGGAAAATACTTAAAAATCCTGAAGGAAATTGGAGAGAGAAACAAATAAAACAAGACACCACCAGAATGTACGTCCCACAGGTCAAGTTTGCTTACTTGTTTTTGAACTCTGAAATAAACACTACTCCTATTTCAAAAGCAAATGAGGCAAATAGCTGAATTTGCACCTTGTCTGTTGACCTCACTTTTTGGAGGTGGGAAAACTGTAATTAGATTCTTTTCAAGAACATCATTTGGAACAAGAAAATAAAGAAAAAACTCTAAGTTCCACCTAAGAAAGAGGGAAATTAAGTGTGTTGTATGTTTGGGGATTTTTTCCGTATCCTTATCCATTTCTTGGCTACATAAAGTACTCAATGAACTTGTAGCCATGTTTACCTCACCCCCTTCTCCAAACCAGAAATTACACCCTGCTCAGTAAATGCCTTCCCCTACTGGAAGCCAAGCAATCAGAAACCAGGTTCTGCTGTTGCTGCAGCTGTTTCAAAGCCCTAAGTGCCACAGGATCCTCACTGATCAGTCTGGGTCTAGGACACAACGTAATTAAACACAACAGAGCCAGAACACTAAAACAAGTTTCAACATTTTTGTTTTTTAGTAATGCTGTCCAACTGTGCCAACAGGTGTAGTTTTCATTACAGATAATAAGGAAATGCCAGTAATTACTGTACTATATTTTTGGTGACAGCAAAGAAAATAAATTCTTCCTAAATATATTAACCCTGTTTTTGCCCTACAGGAATAAAATGGATGGAAATACATTTCTCTTATAAACACTTCCTTGTATCTTTGGAGCTGTTTATGAGGGAGGAGTTATTATATTTATTATCCTGTCATTCTGAAATTTAAATAATGTAGCATTATCAAATATCACACCCTAAGGGCACATTATATTTTCAGATAAAGATTTTTTAATTATTATTTTAAAAAAGGGCCCTTTATTTTTAAAAAAATTGCACAAATTCTTGTCATTTTATCTAATTTGCTTCTTTCATGGAGCTGTCCATCACTTGGTTACTAAGATAGCTTTTGCAATTAAACACTGATTTGCCAGGGAAGGTATGCATATTTTATATCTTCTTGAAAACAGAGTTTAAAGAATAGTGTGAATTCCTTGGAAAGCAAGCTGTAGAGAGATGAAGCCAAAGTCTTTGTTAATAAATGTCACAGTTTAATCAAAAAATAAATTAAAGAGAGAAAAATTGCAAGCTATATAACTAAGAAATTCCACTAGAAGGGCACAGAATTCATCACATTTCACCAATGAGACAGAATAATTTTTGTTTGTTCTTGCCTGTTTAGATTATTTAAACGCTCATAAACCAACTTCATCTACTTCACTGTATGATGCTATAAAATCAGTTTTGATAAAATATGATCCAACACTAGATCTACAAAAATATCTTTCAGTGAATGAACAAACAAAAAGATGGCATTACTTGTTTCCTCAAGAAGACTGCAGGAAGTTCACATAGGATTAAACCTCACCTTAATTCCCAACACTTTGAGCATTGTGGATAGTTAATATTTGTATGTTTCCAGTTATCTGTGAATTTTAATTAAACATGAATGTTTCTGTCAAATGGCAAAGAACTTCTTTTGATATTCCAACCCAATGCTAAACTCTTAAATGTGAGGTTAAATGTCTCAAGTAGTTCAAGATTTCTATCAATTTGTCCAAGGTGGATGGGCCACGTTTACTTAACTAGGAAAGGGAACATACAGTATTTATATGTGTTTGAAAAATAGAGAACAAGAGAACTTCATTTCTTGTAATGGTATTTTAGTAGTGGAGACAGCTCATTCAAATGAGAGAGAGACTAGAGCAATGAAATTCTACTTCACATGATATGGAACTGCCTCTTTTTGGAGACAATCTTGGATTCTTACTTCCAGCACAGCCATTTCAGCCTTGGTGTCTCAGTATAAATACTTATCTGGACACAGCTTCTTTGCCTAAGAGCAATTTCTGAGGAACTATTTAAAGCCCTTCTCCAAAAGCTTTACTCATCCCATCAGAACGATTTAAAGTCCATGATAGGTCACACAGTTAACTCATCTTTTCAGAGGGGCAAGGGATAGCTGGTAGCTGAGAAGCTGAATAAAAGAGGTCTGCCATGGCAAAACAGGGCTGAGCTTCACCGAGTACGTGTCCATCAGGAGGCAAGTGGAGAGCTTGCCTGCACGTTTCTCCCCATGAGATATTGCAAAAGAGTTTATGTGCAAGGCAGGGAGTGCCGCTCGCACTTGCGGCTTCTGGGGAAGGGGAGAAGGCAGGCTAAAAACAGATGAAGCGAATAAAGAGCAATATCCTCCCAAAAGTTCAGCATTTTCCTTTTTCTCCTTATGGTTACAATCTGTTTTGTACTTGAAGCCTTACACCCAGTTGTAAGGCTATGCCTGAGCAATCGATGTGGAGTGGCTCAAGGGCCATTGGCTTCAGCTGCATCTTGGCTGTTGGTTTATCCACAAGAACAGCAAAATCCATGCAGAAAGAAAAAAATTTTAAAGACAGAATTTAAGACTCTAAGGCTGCCATGCTGAATGGATTATTGGACAATTTTTATTAGGAAGAAGTGGTCATCTACAGAGAGCATGTCCAGGTACTCCTTCCTGCCAGAGGAGGCTGAAATGGGTGACAGAGCACTTCCATACTGGCAATGCTGAGGGTTTGCAGCGTGATGTGCGTGAGTATTCCGCATTGCATGGAAGAATTGCAAGGAAAAATCTTTTCTGTCAGCACTATTTCAGTATGAAACATGAAGTGATTTGGTTAAAGCATTTCTTATTCCTGAAAAAGTTAGCCAATGAGCACCAAAAAACCCCAGAAACAAAAATAACTTCCCCCAAATCAGGAGTATGCCCAAGAATGTAGACAGCTTAAGAGTGCAAGTAACTTATTGATTTCATAGTCAAAGGCAGGGACCTTCAAGAGGCCTTGGATATCCATGTGAGAGAACATACAGGAAAAGGTGGAGAGTAAGGAAAACCTCAGAGGAATAATTTCTGATATTATGTACAAAATTCCATTAGGAACCTCTGGAAATCTTCCAGCTGAGGGGCAGAGAATATTCAAACACTTTACTTTCACATAACCAAGCTGTGTTTTTGCATATCCATAGCTCTTTAGTCTCCTTGCTAACTTTTTATGGAACTTGTAAATTACTCTTAATTCAGAAAATTTATCTCAGAGTATGATGCTGTACAATATTACTATTTTTTTCCCATAATTTGGTAGAGTACAATATTACAACAATTTTTTCAGCCACCAAATCAAAAGAAAAAAAGCAGACTGACTTAATGGCTAACAGTTCATATTGCTTTGTGTCACCTTTTACAATGAAGATGTGACAAAAATAAAAACAAAGTCCAAAAATCTTTATTTCCAACTGATGGTTGATTTCCAATTATATGAATAATTAATAAAATAATTTAAAGAAAAATTGGTGTAGGTTCAGAAAGTAAATGCAGATCAAAGCCATCCTACATTAATAAAATATTGAGCTACATAATATCCCTGAACTGAGTGGCTTTTTTGTCAGGAAGATAAGTTAATTGGTATTCTGACCTTTCACTTTTAGTGCTGACCTGAGGCTAGCAGGAAGGACAGTTGATCTGGAAGGAAGTGTGTGACAAGATGTTAAAATTTTTATTGTCTCAAACAGTCTTTTACATTCTTAGTCAAATAGCCTGCAACAGAACGAAGCCTGTCTGTGACTAGTGACAGCACTGTGGCAATGTCAAGGACTTCTTTCATTATTTATACTTTTTTTTTTTTTTTGTTCAATTTGGCTGATGTTTGTTTTCCCGAGACCTGGCTGATCTCACTGGAAACTGTTCCATTTATCCAGCTACGACAAAGTTCAGAGACCGTGCGCGCACGAGGGGTGGCAATCAGTCAGAGAGGAGAGCTCTGTGCCCAATCGATACCCCCGGTACGCACCGACAAGCAGGATAAGCGTCATCTCCCCTTCCCCCACCTCCCAGTAAATGGACTTGCAAAATGCGCACTCCAGAGATGGAAATGTTATCACAGCACAGGTCAGTAAACTATTGATGGGACTAAGCTATGTCTACTGATGTACAGGGAATGATGTGTGGCAGTTTGATCTAGCAAGGGGACTATTTTGTATGCCAAACACAACTCTCTGCTCAGTGTTGTCTTTTTGGTTCACTTTACAATGCTTCAATGTCAAAGCTTCAGCAGACATGGGATCATATTGTAGGGATGTTTGCAGCACAGGTTTAAAAAAAAAAAACAAAACAACAAACAGAAAAGAGAACATTTTTTGTAAATTGCAATGCTCTAAAAGATAAACTTCTAGTTTATCAAGCCTTGAAGTGTCAGAGCCTTCATACTGCTCTAACTTCATCTCATGCAAATGATGACTTGCAATGACTAGATAGTCAAGTTTACTAATGTTCTAATTATGTCAGTGCAAATTAGATATACAGTAGTTTAAATTGCTTTGATAATGCCTGTAGGGTGACTACTAGCAATGAGAGAAATATCAGGTTAGACATTTGGGTCACAGTGTGTCAACCTTTCCTAACAATGTTGGACTTTTTCTTCTGATTTTAGTTTTGTCATAGCATAAGTTTTAGATCCCAAGTTAAATTTGTTTGGGGAAGGAAAAAATATCAAAACCATTGGGAGCAATTTTACAGTAAAGCATTATATAATGTATAATTTAATAATGTTTCCCCCCACACACACGTGTCTGATTCTCTTTTCCCATGTTCTGTCGATTGCTCAGCTGTGGATAGAAACAGCTTGAAACTGCAGACTTCCAGGGTCCACCCCACCACTGCAGGCTTGCTAGGAGAGCCCGTCCTCTCCTCCTGGAGGGACCAAGGGCTAGTTAAAATGGAACCTCATATTCTTGACAGAGAAATCAAAAGTTATTCTGATGTATTTCTGAGCAACTGGCCAACTCTTGAATATTTCCTGCACACTAATGAATGATGCAACAGGGGCAGCCGTGGGACAAACTGTATCACGTAGGTATTACAAAGCCCACCCACCACATGCCACAAGGAATTCTGTTCCTCCAAAACCCTCTCTTCAGGGCAAAGCAATTTCAGCCCCCTTGTCCTCAACTAACTTATGTGCAAGTGGTACAGTCTGGAGTTCTAAAATATAGACTCTCCAGTGTACATATCTCACATTTATACACACATGTTTGTAGGCATGTGTGCATGCATATGCATATACCTGTAGTCACACTGCATGCAAACATTTTTTACTATACACTTGTGATAAATGCTAGAGAAAAACCATCACTTTATTACTTTATGACATCACGTTCCCACTGATTAATGAAACAGCCTCTGAGACTCATTCACCTGTATTGGCACAAAATTGAACCAGCACTCCAAAAAGAGGTTTCTGGGGCGAGGATTTCACTCTGTGTAAAACCATACATGACTATTGTTACTAGATCTGCTAAGGACAAGACAGCAGCAGATGGTATTCTCCAGGCAGATGCAAGAGAGCTATGCCTCCTCAGCTAATAGAACATAAGCCAACTTGAAACCAGAAGTCCTGTGAAAATTTAAGTGCAATCCTGCAGCCTGAAATAATAAGCCTTCTGGATATTCAGCATGTATCTATTTCGGCTGCACTGGGATTGCCGCACAGCTTTTATAGTGTCCTTCCACTTCATCTGTGGCTAGAGCAGAGGCTGTGACTTCCACAGTCTCCCATATGGATATGGATGATAAAACTGTTTAGCTACACCCGTGATGACAAACCAGCACTAGGATGTGATGGTACACATTGCTGACACTCTCCATACACATTTGCCCTCTGCCAACCAGCTACACCCAGAAAATACCCAGGGATAATTTCACGGACCATCATGGATCAAGAGCCACTCCCAGCAGGGAGAAGAGACCAAGCCATTCTATTTGGGGAGAAAGGGGACAAGGGAGGAAAGGAAGGAAATTAACCACATGGAAAAGGCTGTGCTACGCCTTTTATCTGCATGGACAGATGACAAAATTTTCTCCATCTATTTGTTATAAAAGACAGACTCTCTGAAGTCTACCTTCCAGACTCTGACAAAGAATTTAGAGAGAAATTATGAAGAATATAAAGATACAGCTGTACAACCATCTCCTTTCTTATAAATACAATATTTGAAGCAGTTATTCAAACGAGGACTCATAATTATGCCACAGAAAATAAATAAGAAGCAGATATGTGAGAAAATTATATGGCCTAGCCATTATTCTGCTCCTGGATCCCAAATGTACCTCATTTTGATGGACTGGGATGTTCTTTATATACAGTTGAAACCCTGTAAAAATGAAGTAAACAGAGCTAGATGTAAAGAGATAAACCAGGCCATATAGCTGTTGTGATTCATATTCTTTACACAAAACTGCTATACTTTTGAGTTGTAGCCACTGTTTTTTAGTGATGTTCCTGTTTATCCTGTATTTTTCTTCATCTGCCCACCTTCCTCATCTTTGTTTTTAGAATAACTACAGGAAAATCAAAGTAATCTTGCTTTCCTTGGAGGGTGGGCCAGGTGGTCTTTAAAGGTCCCTCCCAACCCAAAGCCCTCTATGATTCTATGTCTCAGTTACTCTCCTGTATAAGACAAGGTTTACAAAATGACCCACTGAAAAAGAAACACTGGGTAGGTTTATTGGCTTCGAACAGATCACTAAAAGGGACATCACGGAAAACACTTAAATGCTCAAAAAGGTATTGATTAAATGTAAATTAGATGCATTTCAAGTGTTCAGATAGCCCAGACTCATGTCTTAAGGAACATGGAGAAAATAAATTCAATCAAAATATATAGCTCTCATGGAAAAAGAGGGAAACATTAAACTCAATTCAAGTAACAGTAGGCAGAAATAACTTACACATTATGGTAAATTTGCGGACTCACTGAAATTTAATAATAGTGAATTTACGTATTGCTAGACACCACCCTCTGAAACCTATTGCTGTGATCCAGAACATAAATTCTTTTCCATATGCAGTCAAATAGCACCTGTATGAAGCCTACACAGTGTAAAGAATATAGTACAGATGTACTTTTTCAAAGAAAAGGCGAGGATTATGGTGGAAAGCAGAGAAGTGGCCTGTGTTTCAAAGGGGTTTTCTACAAATATGTTCTTTCTGTTCTCAAACTCCCACCCCCAGACTCCTTCCCTCTCTACCTCATCAGACTGTCTAAAGCTCTTCTTTTATGGGAGTGCCTCATATATGTGGTAACTTACATTTTGGAATAGATTTGTGTCTTTCCCTCAGAGTAGACACAAATTCCTTCTCAATTTTACTATTTACTTTCATCAAAAAAAACAAAAACCAAAAAACAACTAAGAAGGAGCATGTTATCAAAATAATTCTATGAACCTCGCAGAGTGAGTTTTGATGGAGAAGACGTTAAATGTGAATTAAAAAGGCAAAAAATAACCAAAAGAAAAGAAAACAAACAAACAAACACAGAAATAGAAAACAAAACCACACAAAAACCCCCTACATGTATTGCAAAATCTATTTAGGGAGAACAAAAGAATGGAAAGTTTCAGTCTCTGTCTTCACTCCTGGATCACAAATAATCTGAAGATTTTTTAAAAATGAATTTTGCTGGATCTGCATCTTTGAACCATCTACTATACAATGACTGTATTCTATTAAATACACAGGGGAACGCCTGTGATAAACAAGGTACTTTATCAATTTATCATCTCTCTCAATATGCTTCTTTAAATAACTGCAAAGTAGACCTAGGCAGCGAGGTTAGCTGCACAGTTAAATTCCTTGTGGGATTGCAGGAAAAGGCCGAAGAGGAGAGAGGGAAAGAACCACAATGATAAACAGTCAGAGCTCCTTAATCAATGTGCTAAAAGGAGTTCTGAACTTGATGCGATTGCTCACCACTCAGTGCAAAGCAATTATGATTGCTGAGAAGATTTCACTGGCATTTTTTGGGGGCTAATCGGCGTAAAGTCACATCTTGCATAGGAATCACCTCAAAATAATTTCAGTGACTCTTTGGTATCACACTGCTCTTTGCCTCTAGTTTCATGCCAGGGTCCTGCACAGGGCTAAAAAATCAGGATACAATTTATACACTCACCATCTGTGAAGGCTATGACTGTCATAAAAAATGCACAAATACCTTCTGGGGTGAGATTTCTTGGTCGTTATTGCATAAGGGAGACATATTTAAGTACACACTTTAATCTATATGGTTCTAATCCAGAACTGCTAGAAGTCAGTCCAAGAGGAATTCCATATTTTGCCAGGCCCTTGCATTTAACTAAACTTTTGCCCAGTCGAGTGATTTTGAGATCTTGCTCCCAGACAGGCAATCCTACTACTCACTCCCTGCCTTTCTTTTGTAATTATCAGGTCAGTGTTTAAAAAATAAATAAATAAAAGAAAAAGAAAACAGAATGAAAGCACTTCAACCCCTCTAAACACATCAGCATTGATTACATGAATATTGAACATATTTTACAAGGGGAAAGAAGAAGTCACTGTGCAGAGTACCTGGTCTTCTGTTTGCTTAGTGCAGTGTAGAGCTAAGTAGAAAACTAAACAGAAAATCAATTAAAAGGACACAAATTTCCTGAAATCCCCAATACCTCAGAAGCTGAAGTATTGTACTTTTTGGAGTGAATGTGATGTGGAGAGGTGCTGTAGCTTGCACAAGCCCCCCAAAAATGACCCTACTACAAAGAATTTACTGCCCAGCCAGAGTGCTGCTGTCTGACTATACACAGACTGCTCCCATGTCAGAAAGTGGAGTGCCTTCTATAATTAACAGATAACTCTTCTTTGATAGCATGCCAAGAAAATAATAACTTTGCTACAGCAAAATGTAAAACTCTTGTCAAAAAGAGGCATCTATCTGTTTCCACGAGTCCCATGGTGATTAGTTCGGCCCTAATTAACAGCAGCTTTCTAAAGTGAGAGATAATTGCTGGCACACAACGTAGATTTCAATAGCTAAAATGAGCAATAACGAATATTCACTTTGAAGCTTGCCTGACAGAATGCTTAGACTACAAAAAGTTAAAGTAGTACCTTGACTACAGCTGATAAATGAGATTCCTTTACTGTCCTCCGCTTTCCATCAGTATTTCAGCACTATCACTTTTTAATGCTTCAGGTCTGGAGCTTTGTCTCTTGAAGTCAGAGATTTATGGCAAGTGAGAAATGTCCATATTAAAAAGGTAAAAGGAGATTCAGATTATATCCTTCTCTGACCATTATAATTAATAGCTGGATCTTCAGTTGTAACTAATTGAACGGAGGTCAGTGTGTTGCCATAGTAATGTCCTAGCCAAGCAATTTTACCCATTTTCCAGTCTACTGCCCCTTTGCATAACCGCAAGTTATAAAATGTTTTAATTGCAAGATTTGCAAATGATGCAACATCTGGGTTGCAGATTTCCATATAAAGGAAGAAGATTAATGGGATTATTAACATATCTGTGCAAACCCTTGAAGTGCTGAATATAATTACTGAACACCAGCATTTTCACTGCTCATCTGTGTGACATGTTGGAAATCCATATAACTAAGGAAGAAAACTGCAGATGTGTATTTTCCTTCCTCTATGCCACTAGCAATTAGAAGAAGCGTCATTCTATCACTGCCTTGGAATAATACAGAAATATCTTTAGTCACTTCACCAGAACAACGATATAACTTCTTTAGTTGTACTGCTGTTTCATTTGGTTAGATTGGAAAACCAGTCATGTTAGTGAACCTTAAATTCTGATTAGTGATTTTGACCTCCTTATTCCAAAACCACACCAACAAATAGCAAGCAACTAGGCCTCCACCCTGTGTATATCTAAACATACTTTAAAAAAAACCGTAATTTCCTTCTAACTAATCAAAATCAAATCATTCCCCTAAAAAAACCCCAACATATACACTTGAGATTCTAACACTACTCAAGAATCTTGCAGTAGTTGCATGAGAACAATAAAATTATTTATTAAAAAGAAAAAAAGGAAGGAATATTTGCATACACAGGGAAAAAAAAAGAAAATTTGATTACACAGTTTGAAATATCAACTATGAAGTTAATGTATTTATATCCTGATGGACTGGAGAAAGTACAAACTTGCACTTGTCGTTCCTCAGAATGGCAGAAGAGCCAAGAGCTCTCTTGCCATGACAGCTACAGATTCTGTTCCTCCACCAAAGCAGCAGAAAACTATTTCTTCTTTTCTCAGAATGTAACAGAGTGGTCATGTAAAAGGCATGGGTGACTTCCAAAACCATGTCAAAGGCACTGGCAATTGGAAGTCTCATCTAACTTTTCCCACTTTTCTTCAGCTATTGAAGGACTTGGCAAAATTTTCAAGAGAAATTAGCTGACTTTAGATTACAATTTCCATTATTAGAAAAGGCTTAGATAATGAAGTAAGTCAAATTTAGTCTCCTAAATAATTATAATGCTTAATTTATTCAATAGTCAATTAAAAAGTATAATATTCAAGGCTCAGTCCTGCAATAGTTTCAATCTCTGGGTAAAATGAACTCAGTTCTATTTGAAGTATAGGTTGGGAATTTGTGTTGAAATGCAAAATTTATTGTCTGTACTTTTGTGATGGGATCTATCATGCCCATTGGAAATATTTTTCCATGCTTTCTGAAACTAAAACCATGGGGCTAAGAGCAATATTTCTACCCAATGTAAAGACTGGGGCTTTTATGACTTAGTCATATGACTTTGCATAAATGTCTTCTAACACCATCTCATTACAATACAAGAACTAATCATTTATACTGAGGTAAATTTAGAATCACTTCTGAAAACTTTGAGGATGCCTCAGATCTGCTGAGCTAACATGTACTCCTCTTGTTTTGGTGCAATATATTTGTGAGGGACATAGAATCGCTCTGTTATACACATCTGCAGAACAGCCCCCTTTCCTGACTAGAGAAATCTCCCTTTGAAATACTTCCTTCACAAAAATTACAGGATATTGTAAATCACATTTTGTGCAGATTTTCAAAAGGAACAACTCAACAACTTCTGGACCCTACAGAAAAATGAAACAATTTTAAGATTTCCGACATGCCCACTGATGTGGATCTTAGTGATGCCTTTTGAAGATTTCTCTGATTTTGAAATGTGGTAGATTGACTCTGGCTGGATGCCAGGTATCCACCAAAGCTTCTCTCCCCTCCTCAGCAGCGTGGGGGAGAGAAAATATAACCAAAGGCTCTAAGACTGGGACAATGGCAGGGGGAGATCACATCGACCTTGGTAACACAGCCAAAATATAACCTTTGGAATCAGCTGATGTTTATGTAAATAGGTACAACGTTCAGGAAGAGAAATTAGATGAAAATCATGTGAAAAAAAATAATGCAATATCAATTAAACTAATAAAGAGGAATGAAAATTATAAAAGTAACTGTAAAAATAGCACTAAAATAATTGCCAAAAGATTTAAGAGATTTCTAATGTGATGGAAAGAATCTTGTACGAGTGTCATTGTGCTCACATCATGATGGGCTGTGCAGACCCATGAGGGAAGAAACGTATGCCTGTGAGCAGCCTCTGCATAATCAACACCTTTTTTTTGAGCTAAATTCTTTAATCTCACAAATGAGTTGTGCAATTTAACACAAAGCCTAAATGCTGCTGCTGTAAGTAGATTATATGAGTCTTATTTATAAGGTATTTCTAGAGACACAAGTGTTTTTAATTTTCTGTAAAAAAAAAAAGAGTAAAGATGTGGTTGTATATGTCCCGAAAACCACAAGCTCCACTTTGAGTATGACCAGATAAGACACATCCTCTTCCACCTCAAAGAGCCAGCCAGGATAGGTCCTAGCAGATGGGACAAATGTGGCAGATGAAAAGAAACAACACCAATAAAAGAAAACCAATTCTGAGGCATGTTTTTTACACTGTGCATCTCTGTGGGTGGTACAGGAATATATTGCTTCTTACACAGAACCCAGAAATATAGACCATAATTATCTTAATGATTTATTATTTCACTAGACTTTTAAATCACAAACTCAAAGCCTACGGAGAAGGCAAGAGTCCAGATCCCATCCTGATGTGCCCACAGTAAAACTAAAATCTCACTGAAAACACAGTGAGCCTGAGGATCTTTTACCTAGCTCCACCTCAATGTAAGGATTTTGGCAGGTTCCTTATCCTACTATTATCAAGTCAGAAATCATTATGGGATCTAATAAATTTTTATAACCAAAATAGTTCCAGAATTAAACTAAAAATATAAGGAAGGGAAGAACACCAGAGAAACAGTACAACTGTCTGTGGTATAATCCCCTGTATTCTACATTTCTAGCACTTGTTGAGACATCTGGGAATCATGCTTGTGGTACTTGAAGCTTGACATCTAATTATTGAAGTTCCAAAAGAAAGATAATCTCTGGGAAAAGTATGGCTTAAATACCACTCTTCGGTAGTTTCCTCTTACAAAACTTTCTCTGCTCACCAAAAAATGAAGGTTCATTGTTTTCATTATTTGAATGCAGTATAGGTTGTTTTACCTCTTTCATTAAAATAGAAGAACTAATACAGGAGTATGGGGTGGGAAATGTGGAAACTATGTATGTGTGATACTGACACCCTTTAAATGGTATTTTAGTACTTAAGCTTTTCGGTTTCTCACAATGCTTTTGAAAATGTTTTAAAACTACATATCATAAATGAATCCTAATTTTATGCTCTAAATCTTTTCTGGGTAAGATTATCTATCATAGATTATTTTTTCATATTCTCTTACAAATTTTATTACAGGAATAATTACAAGAAAAGGAGAATGATTAATAAAATATCACTATTCTCCCACTGGCATTTCTGGCCTCATCAAAAGTGTCATTTTTTTGCATAATAGATTGACTCACACTTCAAGTGTGAAGCAACACTTGAAATTATCCATGCACATACTGATACATGTCCATATGTTTTTCCATCATTTCTCAAACAATAAGCCAAGGGCAAAATTCTGGTCTAGGAAACCTTCTAGAGTAATTCTTACACATGTATTTTCCAACAAATGTTCCACATCATTGAATACCACTAGATAATAAGCAGTGTGCAAAGAATATCCCCAAACCATGCTTACTAGCATACTGTAACATAGAAAAAAAATGTATGAGGTGTAGCAAAAACTACAAGAAAGTTAATAATTTTGCTTCCTGTGCAATTCAGATTACAGATTTTTTAGGATTTATTAAGAACTGGTGGTTAGGTACTTCACACTACTTAGCATCAATTGAAAGTGACAGGATAAAGAAATCCGACAGAGAGAAAGGCTAAAATTATCTACCCCCATCACCTACTACAGTGATTTCAGTGGAGGAGTAGATGCTTTAGACTCTAATGGGAATGGAAAATAATTTTGTCTATTTATATTTATCTACTACCATGCTTGCCAGGTATCTAATAGGCAAGGTGTGATATTTAATGGTTTAGCAGTAAACATATCAAAAAGTCAATTCTAGCATTCATTTACCAAAGGAGCAGCCAGTAGTAGAATATAATGAAAAATATACTCAAAACGCATTTTACTTTTAACCAGGCTATTTCAAGAGAACAAAACCAAAGCAAGATTAAAATTAAATATTAAATTAAAAATTGAGAACTTGGCACATACATCAGTGTCCTATGGATTAAATGTAAAAATTCATTTACTCTTAGGATTCCCCACAGTAGGTTATAATGCTTCCTTGGTCCCATTTCTCATTCTGTTTTTTTGAGAGAGTGTTTGCTAATTGCAGTTCACAGTTCAGCAGCCTGGCTGATGAGCACTGGTTTTGCCAGGCACTGCAAGGAAATCCATCAATGAGGGGCTTGCAGCACGGGCTTCCACCCAAGGTGGGAGAACAGAATCCTGTGCCCCAGCCACAGAAGGATTTGAAGGCAGTGGAACCACCCCATTCCCATACCCCCTGCCTTCCCCTTTTCCCTCCCAATGCCTACAGCAGGCCCAGCATCTCCTCAGCACTTCAGCAACAAGACAGGCCACAAGAGAAGTTTAAAAATGTTCTGAAGGGTCACCTCCTCCCTATCTCATACTGCCTTAATTAAGGTTCTGGTTCTGCCATGCTTCCTCTGCTGACTTCATTCTCTAGGGCACTCATCCCAGAAAATTCAAATTTCACCTGTGCTGGCATATAAATCTCACAAAACGGCATGTGCTTCATATTCTGCAGAATGGTGCATTGTGTAGGAAAAAAGTTGCTGCAGGTGTCAGTGATCCTTTATTTAAAAAAGAAGTCACTGCAACATTAGAAAAGAAATATCTGGCAGTGTTTTGAGGGTAGTGTATACTAGGTCAGAAGGTAGAGGGTAATGAAGTGAGAAGGAATAATAATGTTTAAAAACTACAAATGGAAATAGGTGAGGAAAATAAAAAATCTATATCTGAAACGACTGTTTAAAGCAAGAATGATAATTCAGGAGAATTTTTTATTTCTTTCAGCCATTTGTCCCTTCCTGTTCAATTATTTCTTAAGGAAAGAACCAGCTACCACCAAAGTTTGAAGAGACCTTAAAGATCATCAAGTTCCAATCCCCCTGCCATGGGCAGGGACACCTTCCACTATCCCCACATTGCTCAGAGCCCCATCAAACCTGGCCTTGAACACTTCCAGAGACGGGGCGCCCACAATTTCTCTGGGCAAACTGTTCCAGGGCCTTACCACATTCACAGCAAATAATTTCGTCCTAATATCCAACTTAAACCTAGGCAGAAAGTTTATATCTAGGAGTTGAAAAAATTCACCACTGTTTTCACATATGGGAATCTGCTCTGGTATACAGTTGTGAAGGTTAACAGCTAAAAAAGGAAAAAGAAAAAAGAGAAATACAATAAAATACTCATAAGGCTTTTGTAGTCACACCAAAATGGGCAGCAGCAATATCTTCCAAATCACTGAGTGAGGAGAATTATGAAATCTTTCTGAAAAATGTTGGCTTCTTACATTTAAGACTAACTATAGCTCATCTGAATAGTCATTTTCTGGAAAACTGTTAGCCTTGATTCAAGATTTTCCAGAATCTTACTGAGAATAGGTAATGCAAAATACAAACATTCAAGCATTAAAAAAAAAACAAAACAAAACAAACCAACAACAAAAAACAACAAAACAAAAAACAAAACAAAACAAAAACAACAAAAACCCACAAAAGAAACAGGAAAATTAATGTCATGTTTTTTAACAAGGCCATTTATTATTTTGCTGAAGACTATGTAAAAGAAAAGTACATATTTGAAATGTCAGAATATTCAGGTTTTTGTGCATCACTAGATAGCAACGAGTTTTAGCCTTATACACCGAAATTACCCTATATGCATTAGTCACGTATAGGAAAGGACAAAACA
This sequence comes from Eulacestoma nigropectus, assembly GCA_013397775.1. Lineage (NCBI taxonomy): Eukaryota > Metazoa > Chordata > Aves > Passeriformes > Eulacestoma > Eulacestoma nigropectus. Next base: position 1,824,560 of record VZTE01003316.1, on the reverse strand, counting down.
CTCAGCAAAACAGATCAAGAAAGGAAATGATACAGATATCGCATTACAGCTAAGAAATGCCTAATAAGCTCCTAATTTTGACCACAAAATACTGGCCTTTCCATGACCTAAGGCATACACAATTGTGCTAAATTAATGTTTGGACTCAATGATCTTAGAGGTATTTTCCAACCATAATGATTATATGAATATATATACCTTTACAAAAGCACACGATTCCTATTCTGGGCACAGATGCTCTTTTTAGAACCCTTTTGGGAGAGTCATGCAACTCATGAAAAATCTGTCCTGGATTTTCAGAACAAAACCCCAAACAACACAACAAACTCACACAACATTTACATAATCTAACAATCCCTTATATTTTTAGTTTGTGGAACTGAAATCATAATTTTTCAAACTGCTTGATTTTTTACTAAATAGGTAGGAGACAGGATATATGCTTGCCTGGATTATCCTGTCTGCTCCAGTCTCATATTCTAAAACTGGATTTATTTTGGCTAAGATGGCAGACCTACAACGAAAACACAGAGTACATGTATTTGGTCTAGAACAACTACTTAGTAGTCTAGACTTTATTTAAAATCAGTGGAGGCATTTTAAAGGGGGCAAATAAATTGATTTTTTGCTCCTGGAGGTGCCTATTTATCCTTCTTGACTAGAAAGGAACTTTAGATAACTCGTTCAGACAGACAGCCAGGTTATAGACTCGTAAAAGCAGGAGGAATCCCACCCAATGCATTTAGAAGCAGTCAGCTTTACCATATACATTTTCTACTCCACAGTGTATATTAAAGTTTGGTCATGCTCCTTTCCCTAAAGGTAGAGTGCAAAATTAGTTTGTTTTAAATCCCTAGTGAGACTCCTGTTACAAGTAATTAAAGTTCAAGTCACAATCTCATAAATGATAATGAACTTTGAAGGCAGAAGAAAATTAAGTAATATTGGGAATGCAATAATCAGACTTCTTGTAAAATTTATGACATGAAAAAAAAACCAAAAAAACAACCACACCATAGTGTGGCATCAGGGGTTCGAAAATTTTAAGCAACCCTATTTTTTGTACATAGGAAGCTGAGTTTTTAATTCTCACATCATGCAGCACCAAACAAGCAGCACACAGAAATTTGACCTCAACATACTGGCTACACCTGGACAGTGCAGTACTCTCTCACAACAAGAAATTTCTTTATTATTAAAAAATTTCTAGGGTAGAAATTGATATTAAAAAATTTCTAGATTGGGGGCTTCTTTGTTGCTTTGTTATGTTTCTAATGATTACTCAGAATTACTACTACCAGATGGGAGATCACTAGGGTTACCCTTAGCTGAAGATAATTCTTGCACTTGAATGCAGTAATGTATTATACTTAATATTGCAAAGAACATATTCTAAAAACATTATCTTCAGCTAGAGGTTGTTTAGTCCTTTTTTGAATTAGAACTCGTTCTTGAAAGGGATCTTAGTGCCTTTCATTGGATGCAATTATAGTTGATAACTTCCTCCTCTCTTTCTCAAATATAATTTCTAGTTACTCTTACTTGACAGTTTATCTACATACTTCTCTTCCAGTGTGGATTAAAATATTTCAAATTTAATATATTTTAAATTCCATTAAGAGGTCCATTTGAGATGGTGGTGAACACTTTTTTTCCTCTTCACCTTGCATTATTCAAAATTGTACCAAGAGAAAATATTTCTCTCAAGTTCTTTTCTTGCTCCCTGCTTACAGACTGAGAATTTAGTCACACAGAGACATCAAATAAACATTTCTCTCCACAACAGCAACCCAGATTTGACTCTAGCCATTCTATTACAGCTCAGCAGACTTGCTCATTTCACACCTGGAGGCAACTGATGGAGCAACTCCGTGGCAAAAAGCTCCATTAGTTCTTACAATTAAAGTTTAGTGAACAGACTTAGGATCACCAAGAATCAGCTTCCGAACTGAAAACAAATAAACTTACAAACTTCATTACTTTGCTTGCCATCTACTTCCTAACCTTGGTAAAAGGAAGCTACGACTTCTACCAGAAGGTTAAAGAACAGCTATTGCTGACCTTAATGGAAAAGAACAGAGGAATTGTGTTGTTAGCTAAAGGAAAAGTGAACTGTGTCATACATAGGTTTTAATATTTAATGAATCTATATGGCTGCAATCCATTATGTGACAATTTAATTATATGACAAAAAAGTTTGATAAATAATATTGTGGTAGGACATCTAATTCATTATTTAACAAAAAAATCAATACTTTCATAAATCATATTCCTACACACACACATAGTCACACACATGCAAGCTTTTTCAAGTAGACAAAAATCCAGACACCACAGACCATTCATTTTCTGGCCAGGACAAGTTCAAATTGAAGTTTAATCAGGCCTAGATGGGAATGAATTTTATTTATTTTTTTTAAAACTGGTAGCTCAGAAATGGTTGCTGCTAGATGTTTTTCCTCGGATAGCTTCCCAAAAGTGCTGTATAACTAGAAGGACTATCATTTTTATTTAACAGACAAAGATGAAATGCCAGATTTCACTATTCTTAATCACACAAAACTGCTGTTTGAGTCAATGGGATCAGTGGGGCAAGTAGCCAGGCAGGCAGAGTGTCATCAGGATTAGTACTCATGTTCAGACACAACATCACAATCAATAACAGGCAACAAAGGAAGTCCTCCTGAAGGAAGGACCATGGTAATGATTTACAGTAAAGGAGTTCTTTTTTTCCTCTACAAACCATTCAGATAAAAGCAGTGCCAGGGGAGTCACCCCTGTGGCACAGCAGAATTTCACCATGAGAAAACAAAGAGAATGAGGATGTCAGGCAAGCAGAGCTGAAGAGGGACACCAGGCAGGAGGAAGGAGACAAGTGTATGTGCACTCCAAAGTCCTGCATTCAGGAATGAAGAGTAGGGAGAAATGAGTGAAGGAAGTGTGTGAATGGAAACTGGGGAGGAGGCACATGAAGAAGGACTGACAATCGGCAGCTCTCTGAGATCACGGTCTGTGGTTTGGATAATTAATTTATTAGGAACAAATGCTTCCTCTCCAACCACTCAAAGTCTCCCCACCCTCCTATATGACTTGTGTTAGTATTTATTGGTTTGTCATATTGTTCCTGACATTCTGCAACTCCAGCCCAAGCAGTACACGCAAAGTCTCAGTGTCTTCAAGTTGTGGAAAATAACCCTAATTCAGCTCAGCAAAATAATAGATTTAATATTTTGGCCAAATTCTGCTGAGTAGCTCTACTTGCAGGCCATCTTTGAACTTGAATATTGATAGTTCACACTCTGGTGCTTTCAGAAAATTTAATTCTTAAAAAATATTTTAAAAAATGATCTGTCCAGACTACGATATATGTCAAGTATAGTTATCACACAATTTAGGGCTGACTAGTTTGATGCTAATGCACTGAAATTTTTGTTTCATTCTGACAGCATTATCACTTTAACAATGATTTGTCACAGTGCTTTTGTTGCCTTCTAATTTTTTTAGCATATGTAGCTGTTATCTTGTACTTGATCCAGGGAGTTCATTCTCCCCTCCTGAACTTATGCAATTATTTTTTCATTATGTTGTATCTTGGCTTTTGCTGTCTGGGACGATGTTCAGTGTCAAGGGGTTTTTTTTTTTAGTGGAGGTTTGAGGAATTTGTGTGGGCCCATGTAAAAACTCTCCTCTCCTGGGGTATTCTGAAGAAACAATTCATGCTACAAATATAAATATATATGTATATATACATACACATGCATTTAAACAAGTCAATTTTCCAATACCAGGAGACAAAAACATAGCATTCATCCTCCCTCGGTGCATGAATTCCAACTGTGAAATTTGCTAGCAATACTCTCCTGAAAACTGAGAACTTTGGAAATATCTAAACACTTCAGTTTACATAATTTTATTTCCCAAATATTTAAAATTATTCAGATTCTAGACCTAGGTTTTTGGTCTAATGTTTTTTTCCTATTTTTAATTGGAAATTCAGTTTTCTCTTGAATTCTGTGTTACAGCTTAGAATGTTGCAGATAACAGAATAGAGAAATCATTGGAAGTTTACTGCAGTGAAACATTTACTTCATTAAGCATACTTCTGATTTTTCAAAATCAGTGTTTCTAAACCTTTGCTTTGATTACTTCTTTCTTTATTCATTACCTAAACTTGATCAGCCAAATCAAATAGTTCCTAGCATCTGGCTTCTCTGTAGTTTAACTAGAAAACCCAAAATTATCCAGAGACAAAGGTGGTACAAAAGTGTTTCATTGAAACTGTATCTGATGTCTGAAATCAAAAAGTTTTAATCTCTTTTCCATTAAAAAAAAAGACATGGGAAAGCTGTGTTTACTTGTAAACAAATAATCTTATGTGCATGGTATGCCAAGATGAATAGAGTTCTGCTTCTTCTCCAATCTCATGAACAATGTAAGATGTTCACATTCTCAAAAAGTTAAAGTTCACTGAAGTGTAAAATGTAGTATGGTTTTTTGCAGTATTTATATAACTTTGGAAAGGATTATTTTGAACCTCATATTAAGGGGCATACTCTATGAATTCACACATCCCATTTGTAAATCCCTACAAATACTTTGCACCATGTATGTAACTAGACCTGCTTCAAGAACTTATTGCACACTGGTAGAAACCATTTCGTTTCGCACCTCATCTTGCTCAAAGTAATTATCAACCATCACCTGAACACTCATCTGCATATGTAGTAGGACATTAAAAATTGAATTAATTAGCACCTGGATAACAAGGATGAATTCCCACCCTAGACCAATGGCACAGCTGCACTGCATTCCTTAAGAAGGACAGCAGCAGTGTTCCTGTGATCCAAGTGTTAGCAGCTGATAAAGTAAGAGGAATGATAATGATTGTCATCAAGACTGCTTGACTGCATAGTGTATGGCATTACTAAAGGCACCAGAATTTTTTGTTAGGACAAGAGTAAAAGCATTTTCAACCATAGAACACTGGAAAGGAAAAGACAAGGCCAACATCTGTGTTTTTCCATGCATCTCTAGTACTAATTGCATTAATCACATTTCAGAGATAATAAATTAGTAAGCAACCCTGGAAGTGTATTTTTTGTAAAAGAAGAGAACAAAATCTGCAAAATATTAGATGCACTGTCAGACTTTTCAGGAAGTGAAAAAGCAAGCTCAAATCCTCAAGTGTCTTTCCCAGGGAAGCAATTGATCTGACCACATAAGCTTTGCTAGTAAATCAATATTCTCAATACCAAAAATATTTACTGAATTGAGCACAGTGAGCTAGTAGAGTTTTGTACTTACTTACTGCTGGAGGGAAGTTGAGCCTGCCATGAGTTCTGATCCCACTAACATACACAAAGACCTAAGGCACAAAGGCCTAAATAAGATTCCTGTGAAAATCACAGGTGATGTTAACCAAGAGGGTGTGCCCAGAGCTCCATTAGGTTAAGGGTAACCCTCCTGTAAGTGGTACAAAACCCATCCTAATAGTATGGGTGATCTGTGAAAAAAAAAAAAGAGTGCTACTTTAAGAAACCTTCCATGAAGATTATCTCTTGCTCCTGATGGAATGTATGGTTTGCTAGGTTTGGCTTTTAGACCTGCTGATCTCCCTTGTGTTCTTGTCAAGTGTTTTAGCTGGGTGTATGTATTTTCCCTTTCTCTACAGAGATATGATGGGGGTCCTACTGTTGTCTCAGATTTGAATAATCTGAAGTAATTTTGCATTATACTCAATACAGAAAGATCCAGAAGTCATTACTCTCTGATGAAGATTGTTACTAAAAACATTTTGGGCAAAATGGCAGCTAGAAATAAAATATCAAAGTCCCTCCAATGTATTTGAAGGGTGCTCCAAAACTGAGAACAACTTCAGAAATAAGTTTGTCTGTGGGGTGTCCCTTAAATACTGATCTCTATCAAAAGAGACTTAATTCCCTGAGAGAGAGAATCTGGGTGAGCAGCACGAGAGGAATCAGTGTGTCCTTGCATTGGAAGGCAACCGAGTGCAGAGTCTCAAACCTTATTCCAATGAAGTGTTGGTGCCTTTCTCCACCTGATGCCACAGATGATTGGAACATACGACAAATGTTTTTAACTGCTGTTTCTGGGTGTTTCATTTCTAGATGACTTAGTCCCATTACCACATTTTTGAGTCATTTCTGTAGAAATATAAAAAAAGAAACCTGACTTTTGTATTGCAATAGTTTGCTTCTTAGTGATAACTTGAAATTTTTTCCCTTGTTACTTAAAAGATACCCACCAAACCCCTTGGCTGCCTGTTCCTACACAGAGAGATAGTGCAGGACTTTTGAAGAAGCTGATCAGTCAGAGACTAAATATTTCAGGTATCAGATTTACAACTGGATAAGGAAAGAGTTTTGTGGAAAACATTAAATTTGTATGCTTAGCATGTGAATATTCATTTATATTCTGAATGGACACTCTGGGTGCATTTAATTATTTCCTAGAGAAAATATTTATTGTGCTTAATTTGGATAAGAGACCTAGTTGGAAAATTTTGTTTCTATTCATCAACTTTTGAAAACAATCTCTGGTTCTAAATACACTGCAAATTTAGCAAAAATACTTTTTTTTTACTCAGTTTTGTGTCAATGAGATGGCACGAAGGTGCAATGTAGTGGTGACTCCATCTTCAGACACTGTGGAGGTAAGGAACATACCAGTACCCAACACAAAAATTAAAGGAGCATAATAATAAAATATTAATGCTGTTCAAAGGCAGTAAGAACAAAATCATAGCTCATGTCTGATATTACATTTAGGTTGGTCCTCAGCAATTCCAGATCACAGAAGTAGCAATAAAATGATATTAGAGTTGTTTCTCTTTCTTTTTAGACTGGGAATATAGATCTACTTTCCAACAGTTAATGCTTTATTATCTCTTCTATTACTTGTCCCTTAGTGCCTTGCTCTTAATTCTTCAACATATTTTGCCATGAGGAAGAGATGGGAAATAGCAGATGGAAATACTGTTTGTGTCACAAGAATGTAGTAGTGATGAAGTAAAATATAAAGCTAATTAAAATTTTTCTTAAGAAAAGAAGACTTTTTATTTAGTAATTTCTTTTAGACTGTTGCAGCAGGATTAGAAACGAAGGAAGCAACAGTGTTTCAGTTAACTTCCCTGAGATTGCAAAGGACACCGGATATTTAATTTGGGCTTTAAGTCTTCGATGTGTGTCTGACAAGCTGACCAATATGAAGGCCTTTCACGAAAATTACTGTATGTATCAAAGTTTTAAATTATTCATATGACGAAATGAAATGATCAACAAAACCACTGGATAATTAATGAAGTTGTCATCTTGACAAGACTAATAATAAGCTTCTCCTTGGTAAATATTCAGCAATTCCTCTGCTATAATCACAAAAGCAATTCTATCATATGTCTATAACCTCATGGAATAGAAATAGCAAACCTTAAAAGCACTTGGTTGGTTTTGCCAATAGTCCAATGATTTTACATGATTTCACATAATTGGTTACTAAGTCAGTAGGTAGCTCCTTTGCATGTGAATTCACCAAGGAAAATCAGACATGGTGCAATGCACATGGAAAATAATTATTTTCCTGATATTTTTAGGAGATATATTAAGACGAAGCAACAGCAGCAACAGCAGTAATAAGATGTGTATACCTACTATATCTAGTACCACTGTAATATGTGAAATGATCTGTGGATTTCTTATTCTTTAATTAAAGATTCTGTTGGTTTAATCATACAGCACCACAGTAATAATGCTGTACTGGATAGATGAAGACTAAGGGCATTAGCATAAGGCTACAGCAAGTCAGATGCTGCAACACAGCTCTGTCAAACCTCATCTATATTGCTCTGTCCCAGGCTCCTTCAAACCTCATCTCTACTTCTGACGGCAACGTCCTACATTTTCTTCAAATCTTTTGTAAAACACACCATAAAAAGCAGTTTGCACCCGTGGGAAGAGTCCTGACAGACATGGCAGGCTAAGACTTTGTGTAATGACTCCATCTTCTTACCAGCACCTGGAGTGAGAAAAAGTGGCTGGAAAACATCTGCTGAAAGTCCAAGGATGTACAACACCCTGTCTTTCAGACTTTGCCTTCTCTAGTGGCTTTTTTCCCTTCACTCATATTCGTAGAGTAATATCACAGTACCAGTCGTGTTTCTGCTTTTCAAATACTCTATGCAGCATGTATACCTGGATAAGTTTATCATGTTACAGTGCAGTAAGGACCATCTCCCTGAAAAACCTAGGCTCTCGTTCCATTTTGTCGAAACACAGAATGTGTAGACCTCAACACTGCTGATTACACCTTTCCAACTTGCAAATTCTAAGTAGGACTGGGCCATATGTACAGGGAGCAGTGTATATTTCTCTGTGTCTTTGAAAAATAAAAGAAATGAGAAATGGTCCCAGTGCTCTATTAGTTGGCTGTGGGCACATATTTTCACACAAAATCTGGATACTGTAAACCCTCTGAGCATTGGCATTTCCATTTTGGTAATGAAGACATTTGGTTGTTATAGACAGGAAGGTTTGGAGAAGAAAAGCAGCATATTCCAAATATTTCCTAAGACAAAACCCAAAAACTTTGCAACCTTTTTTTTTTTTTAAGATAGGTTAAAAATGCAGCTTTATGTCTTTCTCATTGATGAAAGTCATGTCAAGATTTTAACTCCTTACACTAAACTACCTAAGATAAAGTTAAAACTGCAAAATCTACACTGCGATCACTACAGGCACTCCAGACGCTCTCTGTGCTGTCCCAGGAACATCTGCTACTTTCTTCTGGGTAAAAATATGTTGTTTGTAACTTCTCTTCTGTCTACCCAGAGGCAGCGAAGGTTTTCCATTCCTTTTTAACTCTTATGTGGCAAGTTTTGTGTCCTTTTCTAGTCCCCACCAAGAGCTGCCCCATGCTGCTCTCACTAATTGTGTGAACATTTCCAGACCCCCCTGCTCTCAGCGCGGTTTATTGATGCTCTGCACAGCAGAATACAAAGCAGACTTTTTCAATATTCACACAGAAAATTCATAGCTTGTTACAGCAAGGGAAATCCCAAACCCTTTCTGAAGGAAAATCAACTTCCAACCAAGAGTGGCTCTAACAATGGAGACAAGGGAGAGGGAGGCTGCTGCACACTGGTATCAGGATTTTGGTGCCAGTTCCAGGGCTTCGGGAATAGGGGTGGGAGCAGAGATGCATTTAGCTTCCTACCTGGGAAGCTGCCATGTGCAGATTAACAGCTATGATCCCACTGCACTGAGAACAAGTAATGCAGGGAAATTTTGTCTCTGCTTTGTGGAGAAGAGCCTGTTGCTCAGATCATCAGCTCAATTTCCATTCTTGCTATGAGATTCTAAAGCAACAAAGATTTTATTTTTTTAAGTATACTAAAAATACTGCTGTTTATATGCATTTATGATGCTCGTTCTTCTGAAATCTGAATATGCAAACACAGTATCATGCATTTTGAGGGAGTAAAACCTCAATGGCAACATCACTGTGTCAGACCTTGTTTGGGGTGTCAGGCCATCTAGTTGCAATGGAGAAACAGTTAAAGCAACTTTTGCTTGGGCATTTCTTTAAGTTTATTTGTGAAAACATATTCTAAGCATGTACGTTAAACACGGTAACTTGGCATTGCATTGGCAAATCTGGTTCCATATCATTTGGATCCCAGATTTCATAACATTTTACACTCCACTCTCACAAAAAAGCCAAAGGCAGTGTTTTTGTCAAGTGAGAAGGAGTGATATTCTGGGAGACAGGCGGCAGAGAATGCAGAGCTGGCTGATTTTATTTGGAAGAAGATTGCAGGGATTAGGGTGTGGGGTTTGATTTTTTACGAAGTGCTGAGGGCTAACAAAACCCACCATTTCAAGTTTTCTTTATTTCTTACACAAAATAATAGTTTCCTGATTGCCATGAGACAGCACACTAAAGTGTGAAAATACTGTAGCAGCTGTGGTGGTGGCAACACATGTCATTTCTGTGCATACGCTGAGATTTTTCTCATGAGACTCCTAAATAGATGCAATGAAGCATTCAATACACACAGTTAATATCTAACAGTAATTCCTGCATGTGTTTGTCTGCTATGCTTGCAATATCTGGAATGACTGCTAGCTTTTACAAATAAAAGATAGGTATGACAATATCCTACTATGATTGAAATATATCCCAATCAAAACAGAGGGACTGATTTTGTTTCCATGGTCTTTGTTTGGCATTCCTTATGGAGAAAGTAATTAATACAATGAGGCAGGAGGAGGCCTGTCTCATGGGATACACAATCCTTTTGTAACTTGATTCAATTATTTTTTCCTAGCTATAATTCTTCAGTGAATGCTCCACCTTCTCTTCCCTGTGTTTTTATTAACTCTAAAAAATAAAAAGAAACAAAAAAGAATGAAGTAAAATGACAATGACACTGTCGGTGCGACTGTAAACTTCATGCTGAAAATTCATCCTTCTGCACATTAAGTGAATTCCTGCTGGAAAAGGGCAGCTGATCCTAGACATTATTCAGCAAGCTCCATTTGTATGTTCTTTCACTGGAACACATGCTAGTGAGATGGATGATTAAAGTCTTACAAACCCTAGTGCTCTCCCTAGACTCAAACTCTGCTTTTGTTCTGCAGCTTTCAGAGCATTTCAGAACAAAATCAAAACAGTTGGGGCAGAAAGAAATGGAAGCTAAACTGCCTGCTGAGTGCCACCCTCTCTTGAAAGAGGTGAAAGAGACGATGCAGGGTGAACACAGGGCTCAGAGCTCACCTAAAACCTTGAGGAGTAACCACGTCACTGACCTCAGGATTTGGCTCTAGCATCACAATTTTTATCACTTTTTAGGAATCTAAGTAACCTCTACTCTGTGCCAAACCGATCTCTGATTTAAAAAAATCATGTACAGCATCTAAGCTGATAAATAATTGAAACCTCTATCCCTTAAATTTCTCTACTCAGAGAATTTGCTGTCCACTGCCATATTCTCATGCTACAACTCCACTGGTCCCACTCGACCCAATAATCTATTTGACTTCAGCTGATTTTAAAACAGAAAATTATTGCTGTCTTGAGTTTACATGTCACCATATATTTCAATCTACTTTGCAGCTAATATTAAATTCATTTCATTGTCTTAAATAATTCAATAGTAGTATTCTCTTGTGATTTTTTTGTCATGCTTTTTTGGTGTTTTTTTGGTTGTTTTGTTTTTTGTTTTTTTTTTTTTGAGAAAGAAGCATTCAAACTTTTCAATTAAAAAAAAACCGCAGAAAACCTCTAAGATACTTCTCTTGTACCGAAGGGCAGACAAGTAACAGCTAAATCTAAAAATAATGTTCTGTAATGGGAATGAACTGTCATTTTTCTGATTTAGATTTATAAAAACCTACCTAATAGGAATGCTTATAATGTTAAATTGGCACCAGTCCATTCACACCACAAAGAATACAGACACCTTGATCACACTTTTATTCCCCTCTGTAGCTTTGTGTATTTCATATGAGTGAAAAAACCCCAGATTTTGATATCAAACAAACAACCAAGTGTGGATGGTTATACTCCAGAAAACAGTAACTAAGTGTTTTAATAAGCTGCTTTAATATTCAGCATTAATCTTTGGAACTGGGCCCACACAACAGAATCTTGTGTGTCTGCTTTGTGAACCTCCAAAATCAGGAAGGCTCTGAGCAAAGCGATGTGCAAGGCTGGTTTGGGCTGTAAGTCTTAAGCATTCCTTGGTAAAATCACAATGAATACCGTTATTGTAGCCACACTTATTTAATAAAAAATGCACTTTTATTATCCATCATGTCTGCAAACCATCTGTGAATTGATGGGGTCTATTGAAAAAAAAAAAAAAGAGAGAGAAAACTGAGCTGTCTATGAAAGCCCATTTTTAAAAGCCATAAAAATAATCGGCCAAATTTTAGTTCTCTCTGATTTTTTGATCTTGAAAAGCTCCCTTGGTTTCAGTGGAGCTACACTGATTTTCATCTGCTACGTATCCATTCCTTAGCATATGCAAAACTTCTGTTACTTGTCTGCATTTCTTTCTTATAAAGCTGAAACAGATTTAAAAAAGAATCCAAACCAAATACATCCTCCCAAAGCCACTGAAATTGCAATTACTGCTTTACCTTAAATCTGTTTATCTTTGAAATATAAATTCTACTTTTAAATTTTACAATAAGGTTGGATTTGCATAACCATATATCTGCCTAGAATGCTATTTTAATATTTCACTATTATTTGCAGATGAATCACCATTAGAAAAGGGCACTCACTAAAGTCTGGAATTTTACCTATTCAGTTTTGGGGGTTTAGTGGGAAGCTACAAAATAAAATAATGTTCTTTCTTGGCACTTCAGGCTTGGAAAAAAATAAAACATTTCCATGTAAGGATGCCAAAGCATACATCACAACCAAAACTGATAGTGATTTTGTAATCATTCTGTCTATTTTATTGGCAGGCTACATTTCTGAGGGGTTTGTGAGGAACGCAACTCAATGACAAACTGAGCTCTGTCTATGAAAAATCAATTATTTTGATTGGATTTTTAAAAGGCATTTTAATATGGTACCATTGCACATCACTTACAAGGCTTGAAACGCACCAGAGCACAGCATTTCCCATTTAGCAAGCCAAGAAAATATCTCAGGGACCATAGAAGAGTACTTCACTGCATTTGCAGCTACAGTTTTCGGGTGGAAGAAAGAGGGTCATCGATCTGGTTCACAGCCATCCTTCCTAAAAGGTCCTTCCCTGCGCATTCCCATCACCCAGAGCTCACACGAGCTCCCAAATCAGGGTCATAATTCTGCATACAGATAATAAGTGTTAATTTTCCTGTCAGCTGCCCTATTGAAATAATTGATCATTCATGGACAAATTTTTCACTGGCGTACACCAGACATGACCCATGTAAGTTTTTGCAAGAAGAAGATCAAGGTGTAAATAGTTTGCAGAGCGATACATTTCGTTTTTGACAGGGATTTTAAGATTAAGGGTAAGCTGAGGCCACATAAAAAAATAGGACAGGGCAAATGAAGGTCAAGTTCTGAAATACCCAGTCTAAAGCACATACAGGAATCGAAACAACATGCCATAGACAGTATTTGATAGTCAATACAGGATTAGCATTCAGATTCTTCAATTCACTGTCTCCAGCTCCTAGATATCAGTGCAATAAATCTTGCAAGTATTAAAATATATGTATATAGGGCCTAATTTTTTTCTTAGGCATTGAACCCTTGAAGTTCATATTTTCAAGTTCACTGTAATAATTTCAAGAAGGCAGTAACTGAAAGAATAGATTTTCACACTGCTACAAGCCCTTAGAGACTTAAAAAAAATGCCATGGTACTGGAAGACTCATGACAGAACTGTTGGAACCTGTCTTATGCAGAAAACTTGCAGAACAAAGTCCAATCCCCTGTTATTGCAGGTGGCCATCTCATAGAATCTGTTTAAAAATAGGATTAATCTCCATCTTAAAACTAATTAACTTTTTGCCCCCGTGACTCCCAGTGGGAGACTCTATTTTCCAGCATCTCATGACTCTGCCATTTAAACACTTCTTTATTTTCAGCCTACGTTGATCTGTGACCGTTTCCTACCTAACAACTTCTCTAGTGATATTTTCCCCGAGCTCTTTTCCCATTTTTCCCATTTTCTTTTTCCCGTTGTGGCAGTTTTAGAGAGCAATTGTAAAGACTCCTTTTTTTATTTTTCACATTTTGTCTAGGACAATATCCTTCATTTTCTCCTCTTATAATACCTATTACCTCTAGTCCCTGTAGTAGTTTTACTTTGCACCTCTCCTAGTCTAAGTTTTCTGAACCTGGGTGAAGAGAACTGAATACTGTGCTCCAGTGAGAGCCCACCAGTGGCCTGCAGAATGTCAGAAATTCCTGTCTCTACCACTAATATGATAAATAGTCACATCTTAGGGTCTCATTCTCAGGGCAACCTAATTTTTATAGCTCAAATATCCTGGTGATGCTCAGAGGAACCAAAAACTTCTCTTACTCAGATATTTCCTTCTTATCACAGATCATGAAGGTCTTTCCATATAATAACTTTGTCAACAGCAAAACTTGCCAGTACATTTTTATTTTCAATACTGAAAATATTAAATAATGCTGATATTAACTCCTGAAGAATCCTGCTAATGAATGTATGATTTTTTCTAATTTACTCATTTTTATTTGCCTTTCATTCAGTTTCTAACTGCTTTACAATCATTCTGCTAAACCCGACTTCTCATGCTTCACTAACTACTTATCAAATGCTTTAGTGAATCCAACTAAAGCGTGCAATAGAACTCCATTTATAAAATCATTTTGTAAAATAAATTTATACAACTTTTACCATCTTTTCCCCTTAATGTTTTGTATTTCATCTATTTTAATCTATATTTGTTCCAGAACCTTAACTACACTGATATGCAACCAGCAGGTCTGTTTGCTTTCATGTCTCTCCTATTGAGGCCTTGGTTTTTCACAGTTCATCTGCTTGCAGAAGTTAATTTCCTTCATTTTTCAAACTTTGTCTCTCTGAAAATATTTATCCTTCCATTTAATTTTGACTGAATGACATAATGACTGCTCAATTAGACACCACCGTGGCAACAGTCATAGAAAACAAAATATTTTAAAAATAAAACCTATAAAACTGATTGATAATTTAAGTGAAGAAATCTGTAGGCTGCCACTTGCAAGCTCCACTGCATTGCCATTTCTTTTAATAGTAGCAGGATACAATGTATTTCAGGAAAGTCAAGATATTATACTGATGTATTGGAATGACATGCTTCCCCATATTTATCTGATTAATTACACTACAGATGATTCATATCTGTATTTACATCTGTCCTGTGAGAAACACCAAAAACTTTCCTGTCACTATGCTTCCCCAAAGCAATCTTGATCGTAAAGTGGTTTTATTTTATTCATCCTTCCCACTACTCCACAGTCAATAATGATGTAGGTTTTTTTTACTCAAATACATTTCTTTATTTCTGTCTTCCTTAACAGCACATGATACGTTATTTTCCCTAAAGATAATCCTGCCATGCAACAGGATGGGGCAAATCTGACTTTTTCTGGCCGTAAGAGCTGAAATCTCTTGGAACAAACAACCCAGCTGAGCTCCATTACTTGAGGATTTTGCCTTTTACTTCGCCCCTATTACTTTGCTGCTTACCATGTGAGGACCAGACACCAACTGAAAAAGTGCAAAGACAAACGAGAAAGACAAGCCCCCATTCCCAGCAAGTGCCAGTCACAAGTTCAGTCAGAACACAGAAACAGCAGTTCTTCAACACAAAGTAGACCTCACTCTTCTGATCCCACCTGAAATCCTGCATCCTAGGTTCAAGTTTTGGCCTTTTGTCTTCAGGCTTTGATCAGAACATATTGATAAATTTTTCTGACTCATTTTTCTAGAGGAAATAGGCAGAGCACTACAACTCCCTGTTTTATTTATCCGGCTATTGATCTAGTAAATTTAGCACTTTATCTCTTACACTCATTCCCTCTTCTTGCATCCTAAACTAGATGCAAAGATTATGCAGTCACTGCTGAATCCCTCCTCTTATTCCTTGAATTAAAGATGTTCTTATTAACATCACAGAATTTGGAAGTAATGCTGTCTTTAGACATCCATCAGAAATTATCAGTTTAATCAGAGATTAAGAGAACTATCTTGTAAGAGAACATAGTGCCATTGAAATTTACCAGTGAGAACTAATTATATTACAAATTGCGTCAAATGACATTGGGAGTCCTAAACTTTATATTTCTATGTTGAAATAAACCATAGTAACACTAAAAAATTATGTTCTAAAAAACTCTCAAGTGAATAAGCGGAAATATCAAGCTCAGAAATATGTTAGAAGCAAATCTTCAGGAGAAAATATATTAGGAGTGACCGTGTCTGAAAGTTACATTCTGAATGACCTCGGGAGAATGCGTGCTGCTCAAAATAGAGTTAAGTACATGTCATCTAGCAAATGGAACCATTACAGAGAGACATTACACATACAGTGACACAGAAACATATTGGTTGCTAATTCCACACCCCTATTTATAGCTCCAGAGGTGAGAAGATCTCCCATGCAGAGTAAATGTGCCTCATCTTTGCTGAGTGCAGCAAGGACCTCTCATTTTCCCTATGGACATGGGGATGGCTTCCACAAAGACATCCCCGTTGCTTGTACCCAGCTTTTCACTGACCTTCTCAGGGGTGCCTTAACAGCACTAACGTGGGTGGCAGAAATGCATTCTGCCAGGCATCTTCTAAGGGAGGAGATGTGAGTTGTTCCAGGACTGTATCATTTAACTTTGTCTACGTATCCATGCCCCAGGATTTGCTCAAGGGGTGCGTAGTGACACCCTCTGCTGTACAGTTAAAAGGACCTTATCTTAGTCCGCTGTGGAAGGGAAATGCACTCCTATTCTTGAAGTGTCTTGAAATACACAGAGAAATAAAAATACTAAAACTTCCTTATAATTATGAAAGTGTGATTGAAAACGGAAAGGCTTTGTTGCTGAAACTGGTTTGCTTGATATATTTTGAAAATGAACAGTGGATCCACAGAGAACAGTGTTCCCAAGAGGTAAAACCACAGTCAGGAATAAATAATTGCGTATTTGTGGAGATTTTCCCTCAGTAGGCTTGCCTTCACATCTCCTCTGGTCACTGCAGCATTTGGGGTTGGTATGAAGATCACGTAGCTTGTCTGTTTTCAGAGACTGTTGCTCATCCCCGTACACCTACCACATCCTGATTGTGAATTGGTTCTCAGTTTTGACATTCTAAAGGGGAGCAGAAATATCACATTATCTGTAAGGATGATTGAGACATTTGTGGTTCAACCTGCATACCAGGGGATCCTTGTTAAAGGAGGAAGGCATTTATCCAGTCCCATTCACTATTCATATATACTGCAAAGTGGCTAAAGTAATGATGTTATAAATATTATGCTCATGTATTCAGGCCATGTTACAAAGGGAAGCCATTTTAAGCCATTGGATGCAAAAAGGAAGAAAAGAAGAAAAGAAAATATTTCATCTGGTGTTTTATTACTGTACAATTAAGATGGAATGTTTAAAAAGGGATGGTCTGATAATTTAATGGATAGATTTTGTTCTGCTTTCCTGAATGTTAATTCTAAAACAATATATTTGTTACAGACTACTACTATTCACATACTTAATTAGAGCATCAATTAAAGTGTGCTGTGGAAAACACTGTGGAAAATGCACCCTCTACTGGCTCTTGAAAACATGTTATGGAATAGAAGTTTGGAACTCTTCTGAACTATCTTCCCAGAAAATATGCCTGGAAGCAGAAAATTATTGACTTCACTTACAAAAAAATGGTTCCTTGTAAAAGAGCAGCAAAAAGATGTTTTACATACTAGAATTTAGGAAAAGATACAAGCCAGAAGAATGTATTTTAGGAATACAAAGTTTTAGAAATACACTGTTGTAGTGAAGAACAGCATATTGATGCAAAATAATACCTAACATTTATCTTATTATGAATACAGCATAGTGACAATGGCCATGAAGACAGATTGGTAAGAGAAATGCTTAAGGCAACAAACTTATCTTTGATTCAGTAACCCTGCAGGGGGGAGGACAGGACTATATAGCCAAAAGAGAAAACTAAGTGCATTTGGGGCAAATCAAACAAATCATTGATTTTGATTCCTAAAATATAGA
The DNA here is from genome assembly GCA_013397775.1 of Eulacestoma nigropectus. Classification (NCBI taxonomy): domain Eukaryota; kingdom Metazoa; phylum Chordata; class Aves; order Passeriformes; genus Eulacestoma; species Eulacestoma nigropectus. The sequence goes on along the minus strand of VZTE01003316.1, from coordinate 1,806,809 downwards.
GATATGACCTTTCTACACTTTCCTATTTCAGCAGGACAACACAATTTCTACAGGCTGTACAGATCTAGTTTTCTCCCCAGCCCATTGTAAGTTGGGATAACTGAGCTCCCTTCATTCCCTGATGGCATAAATAGGACAGCCAGCTGTGCCCATTGCACGGTGTAACAGATTTGCTCTGTAGCAGTAGGTTCGTATGTTCGCTGCCCGCCTATTTTCCACCCTAGTGCAGGCACCTTTTGAAATCCACAGGCAATGTGCAGCCACCTGAGCTATTTCCCTTTCCAGCTGGTCACCTTGGCACAGAGGGGACAGGTCTGAACCCCTTGCAACCAAGCAGCAATTCTGCTAAAAAGGAATACTCCAACTCCTGTGGGAATTTTATTTTTCAAAGAGCCCTGAGGCTTATCCCGGAGCAACTCCTTCTATTTAACAACCTGTAGCTAAGAAATGATGACAAGAGGAATCCCTGAGACATGAGTAACCCCTGCTGAAACACACTGGCAGACTGACTGATGTCACTCTGGAGAGCTGTCACATTAGGAGTGTACCCTCCTCAATGGGCTGTGCAGCTGAAGATACTGTCTAATGATGTGTTACCACATAACGATAATGGTCTTCATGAAGCTTCTCTTTAATGATGTGTGTTACTTTATAATGATAATGGTCTTCTTGGAGACAGACTATAACTTTAATCTCACAACCCCACTGAGGAGGTTATACTCAAAGCATTACAAGTCTTGTCCATGACCTCTGTGAGCAGCCTGCTCATCTGTGGGTAGTCATCAAAAAGAGCCTTCAAATAGAAAAATAAAATTCAAGTGAAAGGGCACAAGCCTTCCTAGATTGTGGGGAAAATATTTCACAAGACAAAGATTAATATTTATATACTTATATAATATTTAAATATTATTTATATGCTATTTCTATTATATATATAAAAATAATCTAGTTTTCCTCCACTAGCCTTGCTTCTTTTATCTCAAAAAATACTTAAGGAATCTTGACTTTCTTTTTACAACACCAACATATTATTGTTTTCAGTTGGGATATGACAGCAAATTGATATGAGCCTCACTGGAAATTTGACATTTTGTTTGTTGGAAAATCATGGAGTGACACGAGAGATCTTTTGTGCTGATTTTTCTCCTCCATTGCTCAGTGATGATTTTGGCCAGATGTGGAGGGAGGCTCAGTAGTTCCCAGTACTTTTTGTAGATTCCTAGTCTCAAAAAGAACACAACAATTGTAATTAGAAGAACTTTCAGCCAGTATGATAATAAGAGAGATTGCAGAGTCCACAAAGACTTCCAAGTGTTTTTAATTTGACATAGTGCATGTCCTATCATTATCCTTT
>VZTE01003316.1:1733833-1805415 GCA_013397775.1 Eulacestoma nigropectus | reverse complement strand
AAAAAAAAAAAAAAGATAAATCCAGCTTGAAAACCCCCCAATCCTACAAACAAAAAACCCCCAACATTCAAGTCACAACAGCCAATTAGATGGAAAAAAAAGCCTTGCAACTGGGCTTTTTCTAAAATCCAACATCAGGACTGAGATTGAAATCTATCCATTTTCCCTACACCCAAATTTGTATCTTCTAATGTTTGTAGGTGTCTTCCCTCTGACATAAAACTGAAAAATTATGATAGTGTCTGAAAGATTGTTTCACAGCAGTTCTGTACCAACTACATACAGGAAAAAACCCCTGGACAATGTACTTAAAATGAATGACCTGAAGTAAATAAGAAATGACCTTAATTCCTGTCCCTGCCACATTTCTGAAATAGTGCGGTCATCTAATCATGCGTTATTTCACTTCCATGACAATATTTGTCTAACGAGAATATTCTGATGACTCCTTCAATATGCATAAGTGTAAATGGGAATTATGCAGGTTATCTAATAGATCCCACAGTTCAGCCAAGACAGTATTATAATGTGGACATGCTTTTCATATTTAAACACCTTATCTGCTTAGTCAAAGTAAACAGCATATCTAATTATCAAAAGCGATATACTTTTGCCTCTTCCTTTATAGGAAATACACTACAATATATTTTCATATGAGAAAAGAAAACGTGTCTGCCTTGAAATAGATACTGTAGTATGCTTTCATAAGAAATTAAAAAGACAGACACTGGAAACCAATGAAATGGGCAAAGATTCAATCACTAGCCTAGGTACTCTAAGAATTTTTCAAGCTAAACCAAAACAAATCGGGCATCAGCGAACATCTGTTCCATATTCAGTGTAAGTCCTTCTCTTAGTTTATTTGGATAAGACTAATTTTGCTTAAATTTAGACTCATGTACCACAGACAACTACACCTAAGTCATCAATGTCAACTCCATCCTTACTGTTCTTTATTCTTCTTTCCTTTTATCTGTTTAAACTTTCTGCATCTGAAGGACAGTCTTCAGCATACACAAACTACTTACAGCAACTGTGTCAGAAAAAGAAAAGCCCACAACTAACTCCACCCACAAAAAAAACGCAGATTCTCACTCTTTTTAAATTAATCTGTTTTACACATGAAAAATTCACTTTTAACTTCAATTTCTTTCCTGTTGATACATAAGATCAAGTGAGAGGCTAAAAAGTTCTGTGTAAAGGATAGATGTAACCAGATATAGCCTTAAGACTGCCTCAAGACTGTAGATCTGACCGTCAGAAAAACAGTAGTAATATCTGTAAACTGAACAAATTCAATCAAGAATTATTGATAAAGAACTGTATATAATTTAATTTTGCTTATTCACTCTTTAGGATTTAATAACACGACTTCAATGATGAAGCCAAGAGTGCAACTTGATAATTTTACATTGCTGGTACCAATGAAATACCAGCAGAGTTTAATGAACCCAGTGTTATTCATTCCAAAACTTCAGCATTGCTACAACATAGAAACTTTAACTTAGAAAATAAAATAAATAAATAAGTTTTATTACATTTTATTACACTGAAAATAAAATCTGCCTTAATTATATTTTTTTCCCTGTTTTTGCTCGATCTTTGTATAATCATATCACATCACTCTCTCAGAGGTATTCTCTAATATTCACTGAAAACTATTCAGGAAATCCTCTAAAGAGGATTTTATTATCTAGATAGCTTATTTTCTAAAATTTTAAAAAGATGCCATAATAAGTGGATAAGACAGGTTTCTTAACTGCATCCTAATTTTGAAGAACTAACTCTGCTGTGATTGAATGCCAACTAATTTTGACAGATTTTGGAGATTTTAAGAGACATTATAAACAATTCCGCATAAAATATACCAAACTTCTTGCACATCAAAATGAGCCTTTGCTGCTGTAAGCAAATAGCTTCTAAAATTGGAATTGGTAGAGTAAGAATTTTATGTCTTCTGCTATTGCCTCCTAGTACCTATTTTATTGCACATCACCAGAGGGAGCTACATTTTGCAAAATTTTAGTAGTGCTTTGATGCTCTGAAACATAATTGGTGTCCTAAAATACTTTCAGTGTTTCTTGAGCAGAGCACAGGTTCAGTCTTATTCTCCACTGGGTCAGAGCCAAGATGTGCTTTAGGATGTAAATGGCACAATGGTTTCTCCCAGTTTTTGGACAGACATCCCTACATCAGTGCTAATAGTTATTAAAATGAGTGAAAAAAATACTGCTTAAAGGATGCCTTTTTCCAGGGTGGTGGGAAAAAGCTTTTCCAGTGGGCAAGCTGAGTCAGTGAGAGGTGCCTGCTTTTGATGCCCGTGGGAGGTGGAGGGCAGCATGTGGCCACTCGCTCTCTTTGCTTGCCCACTTCTAGAGAAAGAGCAGCTGGCCAGGGCTGCTGCAGGAAGGCCAACAAGCTTTTTTTCCTTCTGTTTTCACAGGCCTGCTTCTCCCATGAAGGTCAGCAGCTGATGCCCCCCATCCCTGGAGAAGCACAGTCAAGGAGCTAAGGTGGCAGACAGCACTTCCACGAGCTCCCTGGCAAGGGGTGGTAGGGCAGAAAAAGCCTGTTTCAAGACTGATCTTCTTCCTCTTCCTACCCTGTGAGTAACTCAGCTCTTACATTTCATACAGCTAGTTAGAAGGAGTCCAAGAGGATTTTCCAGTAAATCACTCCTTTGCCCTCCTGAAACTTGGGGACCAGCGACCTTCTGCTGCAAGTGAGGCAGAGGAACAGCACTGAGCTGGGAGAGTTGAGGCAGATTAGACCCAGTGGAGTAGAAAGGTAGGACAAGATTGGTTGTTGTCCAGCACATAAGCTTAAATGATAGCTCTGATAAACTTTTATTTTTACAGGACACCAGGTTCTGATACCCTTTTATTTTTACAAGCCACCACGGCTGCTGGAAATACATGTCTGATTGAGTTAGCACACATCCAGTGATTGCATATAACCCATTCATGTTAAAACTAAACTAAATTTTTATTAAATTTCTGTCATGTACATTAATTTCTATCCATTCAACCAGGTATAACTCCTTATTGTTTTTTTTTTTTTAGTAAAGAATGTCATTACTCATTTTTCCTCCTTATTTTTATATATAGATTTAGATTTTGGTGTAATAAATACAACTCATGCCAAAATACCTCTACACAGTAGAGTCTTAAAATATCACTGTCCAGATCCTGAGGTCAATAAGCATCTACATAATACTGTTCAAGGATTTGGTCTATGAATGTTCCCAAACTAGATAATTTTTTCTCAGGTGTCAGACAACACCACCCACCCTCCTTTTTCACTTCCATATATCCCCTCCTGGGTTAGGTATTAGCCCCAACCTTATAACGACTAAGAATCATTTATTTCTACATAAAAATGTAATTTCTATTTTGATATTCAAATTAATATTAATTAATTCAAATTTGTGTTTTGTTGGTTTACCTTCAAGTTTGATTAGATCTCATTAAAAGTTTAGAGGAAAGAATAAATTCTCTCACATGACTCTCCACTGCGATTAAGCGTCACTATACAAACATGGAGAGAGAAGCTACTCCCAAATACAGGAACTGACCCTTGCCTCATAGCAACTAAAAACTGCTTTTCCTCTTTTTTTTCTTCTATATGTGCTATGAAGTTAATTATTGATATTTTTATTTCACATCATATGACTGAGAGGAATAAAACATAGGCAACTTGCCAGAAATCAGCACAAATACACTAAAATAAAATTGGCACAGGCTACTGGAAAATCAAATCCCATGAACAGGCACGGCTTGTCATATGAATAGACTAGAAACAGGTTCCAAACCATATCAACAGCTTCAACTATAGAACCACAGATTCATTTAGGTTGGAATAGACCTTTAAGATCATCAAGTCTAATTGTTAACCCAGCACTACCAAATCCACCACTGATTCATCAGTTCCACATCTACATGTCCAAATATTGCAGTCTTTTGGGGTTAAGGAAGGGCAAAATTGTTGCAGCCCATTTGCAGTACATGTATTACAACTGGTTAGATCCTCCACCAAAGAGTAACACACATCTTAAAACTCTGGCCACCAGAACACTTCTGAAGGGTCATCCAAATTTAATTTCTCTTTTCCAGTTTCATCTCAATAAAAACCGTGGAAGACAGGACTACAGAGAAGATACTGTGTTTGCACGTGTTCCCAATTACTAAAAAAAAAAATAAAAATTAGTGGAGGCACTGTATATTATAGCAAATACAATGTAGTCTCCACAAACTTTTACCTTTTCATAAAGATGAACTCCATAGCAGGTAATACTTAGGCATCATATTCAGCATCTTCAAGTCAGATTTGTCCATAGAGTAGGAGTAATGTTTGAAATCCTGTGTTCGTGGTTACATAATGCCACCAGCACTTCTTCCCTATCCTGAGGTCTTCAGTGAGCCATGAGCTATTCTGGACTGACAAACACATGCTAAAATAGAGCAGGACAGAAACTCTTAACTAAGAAAATTAGCAACAATTTTCCTAAAAACCCTGCGAGAAAACTTTAAAATTTTAATCTAAAATTTCCAGTTCCACAAATGCAAAGACCTTTTTCCTCACAGATGGAAAGAATTAAACCAAGGAAATCAAACTAAGTCAATAATTAAAGCAGCATTAGCAGTAAATTGACAGTTTGTTCAGTAATGAAAACCATCAATTGCCAACTGTAATGAAATGCATTATTAAAATCATAATGAGGGTGTAAATACATAATGCTGCATAAAGATACAATCTGAAGAAGTTACCCAGTATAGGAAATAATTAACCTAGAATAACAGCAGCAATACAAAACAACTGGGACCTGCCACGGGTAGATCAGAGGAAAAGGGAATACCTGTTGACTTTTTCTCTGTATACTCATCCTGTGAGTGCAGGAAGTCATTCCTTTTTGGGATGGCTTGCAGGGAAGTGGGCAATCTAGCCACTGCAGGCACTGAGTAAATGAGATTGACTAAACTTTTCCACTCATAGCTCAAATTGTGGAACCGAGGCCAAGGAACAAACTTTTTTTCCCAACTGTCCTCTATGCTGTAAGCCATTATGCCTTCCACCCTAGCAGGGTCCCCAAATTCAGGAGTTCCTTTTGGTTCAAAGGACTAACACTTTCCCTACTGAGAAGGTATCAGGCAGAGGATAGATGTGTTCTTATTCTATTAATCAGAGCTCTTTAAAATACACATTTCCCTTCCTTTCCCATCCTCCCCAGATTCCAACTAATGCATTGCAACAAAAAGCTATCGAATTAAAGTGGATCATTGAGCAGAGCTGTAGAAAATGCCATAACCATCATTATGCTAAAGGTCTGTGTCCTTTGCACTCCTCTGCATAGGAGTGGTTTTGGAAAGCAGATGCTGGGAAGGAAGTGGTGTAGGAGGCAGCATGACAGTCTCATTTGGATAGACCAGCTCAATCACGTAGCAGTGTTAATCAGCTAACATAAAGAGTCAGCTTGAAGTTAAAATAAAGATAAGAAAAAAGGAAGACAGAAATCTGAGATGAACTCTCGAAGAAGATGAGAAATGGTATTTAGAGGAATGAAAGAAAAAGAGAGCAAATGCAAGAATCTAAAAGAGCAAATCATGGAATCATAGAACAGCCTGGGTTGGAAGGGACCTTAAAGATCACCCAGTTCCAACCCTCCTGCCATGGCCAGGGACACCTTCCACTAGACCAGGTTGCTCAGATGCTGAATTTAATGTCGTAACGGTGGTGAGATTTTAAAAACCTTTTGCTGGAATCTGTATTTATGCAAATTGAAACTGTTACATAAAGGATAACAAAGACATAATCAAGAACACAGCTCTGTTAAGAAGCACATGTTTTCATTAGTGAGATACGTCACAGTCCAGTTATACTGATGTGTTTACCTAAGGATGGTCTAGAAAGCCAAGATTTGGAAGACAACAAAGGAAAATGAAACAAGGAAGAGTCACATTCAATCTAGATAAGCAACTTCCCACTGAACACCAAAGGGTAGTTGAGGGCCTAGACCTAAGTTCAGCCTGAAGCCAGCTCAGAAATAAGAGGTGGGGAGGACTGAGAAGGGTAAAAATATTTAAAATATATGCTACTTGAGAAAGGAATAGGTGGACAGTTGTATGAACGGACTCTGTTGGGAAGAAAATGAGACTACAGGCGGCTCACTGCTACCAGCAACCTTTCTTAAACACATCTTATTAAAGGCACACTTTGTCCATATAACCAGTGCAGTGCCCTGGTAACCCTTGGCAGAGCAAGGTATGAACTGCTGGTCACAGAGGGAACAGTAGGGCAGGTGTTCACTGTCGTTTAAGCCTGCTGGTGCAATCCTAATCCACAGCCAGCCTCAGAATCTCTGTGGGACAACAGCTCGTGCGATCCCATGCCGGGGGCTCTGCAGCCTGAGGGATCCAGTCCAGAGACACAGCAAGAACATTGCTACCCAGATAATCCTGACAGCACGTGTGCCACCTACACAAATTCAGATTACCACCTTTACAGATGTGCTGCCGTACTAACTTCCTTACGACAACCACCTCGGCCTCAGTAATTTTCATCCCGAGACAAGGCAAAGGTTCAGTATATGAAGATGTGCTGGAATACGTGTTGCTGCACTGGCAACTTGCCCACCACAGAGAAGATATGAATAATCTGTGACAATAAAGGGGTAATATTATGTACTTTGAAAGGGGAATCTTTCAAAAATGCTTCGTATTATTTATGCCCAGATATAAAAAAGCCACTTGTTAATACAGTTAATAAACCATGACAAGTTTGCTTTAAATGAGTGGGATATCTAAATCCAACATTATTTATTAGGCAATATGATTTTTTTCTTGGTATTTATCCATCAAACATGGCACCCTTATTGCACATGCATTATGCAAAGTGTCAAATTAAAGTATTGCTTATAAAAACAAACATTAGTTACTGAAGTGATCCAAATGCTTGATTAGAATGTTATTTATGGAAGCTAATAAATAACTTTAACAAATCATTTGAACAGAAGTGGGAAAGCATGTCAGAAAAATTTCTGGGGTCTCACCTCTTTGCTATTTCTTTGTCCAAGCAAACAATGAGATAGAGAATTAAAGTGTAAAGAAAAATATGTCTCATGAGGGCTAATAAACCAAAGACCACATTAGCTATTACGGCATCTGTCTTACAATGAGAAGAAGAACACAGTAACAACCAAAAGGACCTCTGCAGCAATTAGAGTGCAGGAAGTCATGAATGGGGAATGGAGTCTCTCTTTGGTTTCATTCCACACCATTATTTGACTTGCATTTTTCAGCAGGAGCAGGCTCAGTCTCCATAAATGCCCACTCATCAGGAACTGAGACCTGAAAAATGCTGAGAACAATTCATCCCCACAGGATTCAGCCAGAAATAAAGACAGCCACTGACCTCGTGGCTTTTCAGGGAGAGATCAGGATTGAGCCTTTGTAACAGATCTTGGAGAAAGACGCAAATTACTGTATATTCATAGCAGAAAGTTTATCTTCCCAAGTCCAGCACTGTGGTACATGTGTTAATTTGGCTTTTGCAGCCAGAGTAGACACTACAAACACAAAGTTAAGTATTCTTTAAACACTTAAAGCTGATTTGATCACCTTGGACAGGCTAATGGGGGGGGGGGGGGGACAGAAAGGAAAAAAAAAGAAAAAAATATCCTGTTCTTAAAATTTTGGGTGCAATTTCTCTTCACACTGGGACAAGGAGAAGGAATTTCTCCTATGGCATGAAGCTTTCAGAGGATATTGAATTGAAGTACAAGTAATGAACAGAAATGAAATGGGTAACTGCAGGCATAAGCTGAGGAATGTACACAGTGGGCTTACTGCATACAACCCGTTTGCTACTGTGATTATTAAATATATTTAGCTCTATTGAAAAACAACAAAAGTACTTACACTGGGGAATTGTACAGTCTCTGAGCTTTTCTTTGACGTTTTATCCATTATAGAAATAGTAAATAGTTACTTCACTCAATAAAAAATTACAAAATTTTATGGCAGTGAGAAGATTTTTGTTCACTAAGTTCAACTTTTTATTTGGAAAAATAAAATGGTATCAATGAACAAGCAACAAGTTTCACAGCAGAAGAAATAGGAATATTCCATTGCCAGAAGGGTTACAAATATGCTCCTTTAAAACAACCAAGTAACAGATCAAGCACAGTCTGGGGTAGCACCCTAGAGCAGCCAGCTAAACATGCAAAGCTTCAACAGTAGGAACCAATTTTGGGACTGTTTCTGAGACAGCTGTCAAACTGCTGACTAGCAGAATGTGATCCAATATTGCAGCAGGCAAATATGTGTTAGCTTAAATTTTTAGAAAGTACTTTCACAACTGTGTTTTAAATTTCTACCCTTTTAATGTGGTTTCTGCCCAACCACATTAACTGAAAAAGCAAATAAAGTAGCCATTCTTCACATGCAGGGCTTCTGTAAGCCTTTGAAATCACTTGAAGGGTATAGTAGTAGAGTACAGCAAACATACTTAGATACAAGCTAAGCACGAGGGATAATAAGTATTTCTGGCTGAGTATCTCAAATTCCAGAACAACATCTGGTCTACATAAGATTACCTATTTATTGTGTGGTCTTTAGATTAAGTAATTGGTTCTTAGCCTGAAAATATAAATAACCTTTGATTTCCTGGCATTTATCCTGCTTTAAACATGATCAGGGAGTAGTTAATGAAGATACACGTTTCATATTGATAAAAAGCCATATCAAAAAAATCCAGAACACATTGAAAGACTCAATGGATATGGTTATTTGAAACAGAGCACATTGATTTAGCCACAGTTCTCATTAAAATTAGCTGCAGGCAGACTCCTAAAAATCACTGCATAATATAGGAAAATCACTGTAAATCACTCAGGCAGAGCAAGGTACTACAGTCAAATAGGTATTCCCAAGAACTTTCACTAAAGAAAAACTACATATTCTTTTGAAAATTTGTAAAAGGTACGTGCATTATAGTGTAACTCGATTGGTTTTAGTGAAGCTCTGTGAACTTACAATATTTGAAGCCCTTTGCCACAATGATGAGCTTCCTTTCCAGAAAGACACGAGCAAATGTGTGAGGTTATGAAAGTATTATTAAAATGCAAGTCAAATGAAATTTGATGAAGGTTACTGAAAGCAATATTCTTCACAGAAAAACAAAATGACAGAAAGCCTTGCTTTACTATCACTCTGCCAGCAGTGAAAACCAGATTTCTGTGTTAAATATTTCTCAGGGATTATCTCAAATCCCTGTTTTCTTGCATAAACCTGCCAGGAAATCTGTGCTCCTCCATTTTACCATTATTTATTAAATCTAATGCAGTGCAGAACACTACTAGATAGACAGACTTCATATTTTAGAAAGCTATGGGCAGTTCAGGAGACTTTGTTGAGAATGCAAATATCACACACAGAGCAGAGAGAAAGGAGCAGAAATTACTTCCATTCTACCCCACAGGTTTATTTCTTTGTCAAAATGTTCTGCTCAGAAAATTATCCAAATTTTTCACCAATCGCACCATGGTCTTACAAGTAATTTTTGTTTCATTTTCTATGAAAGTCTTAGAGAAGATCAAAAAAGGAAAACTAAAAAGAGCGGTTCTAATACCACAGGAATACAGTTAATATTTCAGAAATTGCATTTGACACTTTTACTGATGGTTGCTTCAACTCAAACTTGGTAAAATTAACTGAGGTAAAATTAACTGATTTTATCTGAAGATAGATCTTCTATAGATAATACCACAGAATTTGTATTTGTTTCTTATAGTTTAAAGCTAAGCTAAAAAAAGAAAAAAGGCAAAACAAAGGTCAGCAATATTTCCTAAGAGCAAATAATTTGCAAATAACAGCAAACATTTAATACTAGCAAATTGTTGAAAAACAATAGCCTTATATCCTGGTAGTAGCCATACATAACTTATCTCTTAACGGCTGTTATTGCCCTACAAATTGCTCCTTTTCTAATTCAAGAGTCCTTTTCAGACTTTCTCCAAACGAATTAAAATACAATTACAATATTTTTCCAACTAAAGATGACACTTGGCTGTTTAGGGTAGAGACAGCACAGGGCTGTCTGGGAGAACATTAATAAACTGCACATGGCTTCATTTCAAATAAGATTTTAAATACTTCCTTTATGGACAGAAAATTGAGGCCTGGCACTTTCCTATGCTGAAGTGATGTGGAAAAGTGTGAAAAGCTCTCACATTCTTAAAATTTTTTTCAGTGTGGGAGAAAAATCTTAGCTATAGTACTCTGGTGTTCAGCGTGAGGGCTGTCTGAGAAGCTCAGTGCACACGAGTTGAACTCTGGCAAGACCTTGGCTGCTCCATCTTAGTTTCTTCACAGAGGAAAAAAAAAAAAAAAAATTCCTGCCTCATTTATCAATCCATTGGCCTAAGTGGCTGTTCAGTCACTGTTCAGTCTTCTACAAGGCAGTACTTGAAAAGAATCTGATTCTTTGGACCTGTTCCTCCTTGGCACCCAAAATGATTTCATGATATCCTGGCAGCACATGTTGGCTCTAAATCCATTTTGACTCACTGTGGGAGCTTCCTCTTCAGAGAATCCTCAGATGACTTTTGAATTGGTCCCTTAGTCACATCCAGCATACCAACATCACGGTCCTACTGGGTTTTCTAAATTATATCAATTTATATATTTCCAAATCCTACCAAAACCAACCTACAGAATATTAGCACTACAGTTGCCATTGTCTTCCAGTATTGCTGTAATAATTTCTGTCATTAGATTTATATCTTATTAAGCACATCATTCCCAAGCAATTGGAGATTCTATCCAATTTCCTTTGTTCACATAACCTTATTCACATTCTAGACTATAGTCATAGTTTAAGAGTGAAAATGTTTTCTTAGGAAACGTGGGTTTATCTTTTCAGCAGGTGATCTGAACTTTTTGAACTGAAATACGGAACAAACTATATTTCATTGGGTTATTTAGAATAAGCCCTTCCACTGCATAATACATTAGAGAAATGTAGGGAAACCTTCCAAGCCTACCTGCCTTACTGTTTATTGTTATCGATATATGAAAAATGTAGCAGTTCAAATTTAATTGTCTCATATAATTTTTTTTTTTACTTCAATATCATATACTATCCTCTAGGTATCTTACTAATCCATTTTGACTTTTAGCCCTGGCATTTGCTTGTTGGTAACCTACTGCTAGATTTTTAAAGATTTAAAATTGCAGATTTGTGCGGTAAGTAAAAAAAAACACCGGGGTAGCAGTTATGGAAAATATCACTAGGGTATTTTCTAGCCTCTTTTTGAAAAACAAAACAAAAACAAACCCTAAACATGCCTTAAGGGCATAAACTTTAAACTATATCATGTTTCTAACACTACTGAATTTGTGTTTTATTTTTGTATTGTTATTCCTAATTCTGATTGTAAATCAGGTGAGATTACAGCAGTACTCTTTACAATGCTTCTCAGCCTTCATGCTTCACTGCTGGCTGTGACCTAAAACACCTTTACAAAGGTAACTCTGAAAAGATCTCCCAGGGTCTGTAGGAAGCTGCATTCCATCTCACCTTCGACCTTTAGAGGGCACTGCTCCCTTTGGATACCCACAGATATTCCAGAAGGGCATGATGCTTCCATTACCTGAGAGAGGTAAAACTCGGAAGCAACAAAAGAAATTTCAAAGGACAAGACAATTTCTTGCTTTGCTGATATGGGGAAGGGAACCCATTCATCATGTGCCACACACTGGGTGAACCCTTTATATTTTGAAGGGCAGCAGGGACTTGAGGTCTTGTCAGCGTGGCTTTGACAATGACACTCCAGTGGCTGCTGAGAGGAGAATACCTACAGTGGAAAGGGCAGAGGGAAGTAGTCACAAAAATGAAATGCACCATACTCCTGTCCCAGTTCAGTCTCATTTTCATGCAGACATTCAAGCATGATCAAGGCCAGTACGGCTTCTATCTGAGCTATTAGCATACCTTGAAGGATCAATACTGTTTGCAGAGTTCCGGATGCTTTTCCACAGTGTTAAGGAAACTTCCCCATGTGACCATTCACAAGACTGTCTGGCTGCCACACTCCCAGTGTCACAGATTTTCACTGCTGGGACCAAGGCCCCTTCCCAGGGCTGGCTCCAGTGACCCAGTGGGTCCTGCCTGACTCCCTGCACACCCACTCACAGTCAGACCAGGTTTCCTCACATGCTCAATCCCAAGATTTCCATAGCAGAGTCACAAAGGCCTTGTTCCATAAAGCCATTTATCCATAGTGCAGTAACACAGAAACAGCCTGAGCTGGTGCCTCCAGGGAGGGACCCTGAACAAAGGAGCTCCTGGGCTTTTATCTACTCACAGTCCAAGAATGCCAAAGTCTCGCTGTTCCTCCCAAGCCATGGGCTCCTGCCGTGCCTCTCAGTGTCCCTCACTCGGCTGTGCCACAGGTCCCTGTGCCCTTTGTTGTGCAAAGGGTGGCAGTTCATGGCCTTTTGTCTCGGGTTCCCACCCAGAGGTGAAGCTGCAGCTCTATCCCAAGCTGTACCAAATGTATTGCTCAAGAGTAAGACAGATTTCCTAAAGCCTCCCTCAGAGTGCTGTGAAGGGCAACAGTATGGGGTGAAAATTTGAAAAAGGCCAAAAACTCAGCTAGTGAAAGACCTGTGTTCTTTTTTTATATGTAGTTTACCCTCCAATATTAAGAGTAAACTTTTCAGGTTTGTTATTTAAAAGAAAAAAAAAACAACAAATAGAAACAAATGCCAAAAAGCTGAGCAGAAAATCCCTACTGAGTCATTCAGAAACCCTGAGGTCCTGAGAAGCAAATAAGCTCTGAAAAATATGACAAATACAGCATAAAAATATTATCTCTCTTCTTCCTAGCTGGTTAAGAACTGCATTTGCATGTTCTCCATGCTTCCTGATGCATATTTTCTTGCTTAAAAGAGCTGACATAACCAGGGAGTCTTACACATGCCAGAGAATTTCCATCAATAGATCTACTTTCTCCAAAACAGGCCGGTTTGGAGAAAAATTCCATTTATCCCTCGAAGCAGCATCCTTTCTCAGGTGAAATAATGGAATAGGGACTTCACTACACGTGGCTTGTACTGTGTTGCTGAGACTGCACTTGGAGTGCTGGGCTCAGTGCTGGGCTCCCCACTACAGGTGAGACTGAGACACTGGGGACAGTCCAGAGAAGGCCAGAAAGATGATTAAAGGACTGATCTGTCCTAAGTGAAGAGGCAGAGAGAGCTGTGACTGTCCAGCCCAGGGAAGAGAAGGCTCAGGGCTCTGATCCATGTGTCCAAACACCCGGTGGGAGGAGCAAAGAAGAGGCAGCCAGGCTCTTGTCAGTGGTGCCCAGTGACAGGACAAGAGGCAATAGGCACAAATGGGAATACAGGAAACTCCATGCCCAGCATCCTACCCTGCACTGAGTCCTAATAAGCCAGACATCACTCCACTGAGGATCCTTCATCTCCATCCCATGCCCAGGGCTTGCAGCAGTGCCTGGAGATGGCTGTGCCCAATGCTGGTCATCACTCATGTCCCATCCTGGCTGACCTGGGAACTACAGGAAAGGAATGGTCAAGGATGGAGGGCACTGGACTGCACCCCAAGACCATCTTTCTTGACGTTGCTACCTGATCACAATCTTCCTTATTTTAGCACGTTTGAACAAGGTTTTATGCCCTGTTCGAGTTATGCTTAAAAGTTTAAGTGCATTTTTAGACACAACAGATAAATGTCACAAAGCTTTTGCTTTGTCCTTGTGCTCCTTCCTGACACCAGGAACACACAAAATCCTGGTTTTGAAAAGAGTTGAGCTGAAGGGTCTTCACATGTAGGATCTAGCTGACATCTTGGATTTGACACCGTGGCCTATGTTGCAGAGCTTTACTTATAAATGATATTGCTGGACACTGTAGTAACTTTAAATACGATTTTCAACAGGATTCAGATAAAACTATGGCCTTTCTTTCACTGGTAGCTAACTAGCACACAGATATGTCCCTTTTCCTTTCACTCACACAAACTATATGGAATGATTTAGAGGCATAACAAGAGGTCACAAACTTTGCTGCTAAAATGCTTTTTTGACAGCACGGCTCTCTTTGCCCAGAGACATCATGGTTGTGTGTATGACATTTTGTGCCTGCTGGTCCAGGCTGAAGAGGGTGCACAGGGTCTGTATTGTGGGTGTCAATATCTGAGAGTCATCCAAACCCGCTTCATATTCGCTGGGACAAACAGGCCTGGCTGGAGGGTCTGTTCCAGCAGAGGAACCACATCAGCAAGTGGCCAGGTACTTCATGAAATGAAAGGGACTGATCCCCTCTTCCGACTATGAAAACAGCAGAGGACAGTTTCAACAGGAAGTATATAAAGTATTATGTTTTAGATACATTTTTAATACTATTTTTTTTAATATCTGATAGTAATCAAACAGTAAGATCAAACAGATATTTTTAAATATCTGACAGTAAATCAAATTTCACCAGTAAGAATGGCAAGATGCAAGAAACTAGACCTAGTAAACTTCTGAAAAACGTTCATGAGCTGCTAGTCATTAGCTATCATCACTTATAACCCATGAACTGCATTCATACTTTTCAAGGTTAGGACCACAGAATAACTTGGAGTGGAAGGGATTTCAGGAAGTCTTGTCCAAACTCCTGTTCAGAGCAGGATGCTGGCACTGCCACAAAATGCAACGTTTTATCCAGAGTGCTTAGTAGGTAAGCATTACCCTCACCCTACTTGCTTGATACTAAATACACGACCTTGATACTAAATGCATTTGTACCATGATTGCTTTCACATTTGGACTGAAGTCTTTCCTTTTTATGTATCCTTTGAATGTTCTTCCTTGGGCTAATAGCCATTCTGTGTGATCTCTAGGTTTAAATCAAAGGTCATCAAAGGAAAGGTATTTTGCTGCCATAAATTGAAGCCAAAGAAGTATTTTGAAGTCATTAAAAGGTTCTACTAATGTTTAACTTGATGAATAGCCCCTAGCCATGACCTAGTGTTCAGTCACAGAAATTCACATATAAACCCAAAACATATTTTTAATGAAAATTTGTTTAACTGATTAAGTGCAGATAATCTGCTTCTATGAGAAGCATGAATTTTAGATCTATGGGAATATAAGCATCAAATATTTTTCTTTTTTTTTTTTAATTCTTTAGATTTAGGTTATTGCTTCAAAACAAGTTAAAATGAGGCAGTATATTTCAACTCACAGTGCACATTCACTTGTACTCATTGACAGACATTGAAAACAATCCATTTATTCATTAGAGAGTGCCAAAAATAACTCAGCAGTTTCTATTCTGCTTCTATTCATAGATTTCCTCATTTCATGTTAATCACTTCTTTCAGCACTTGGCACCTTGGAAAAAAAAAATTCAGAACATCTCGAATTATTAGTCGTTTACTGCATGCACAAAATAAAAATGAAAACATAATACTAAAAGCATTCAGTAGCAAGTCCCATGTAATGAGATTGGGCCATTTGAATCCTCTGTAATGTACCCTGCTATTTTGATTAATATCATGAATGATAAAGTAATTTCAAGCATATAGATACATATTCAGATGTGTGAAGACAATGGTTATTTTAAGCATTTCTTGTTTAACTGTAGAATGGAAGAGTCTTAATTGTTATTCTAAATTATCATAATAATAGTTGAATTTAGTTTGCCGACTGTATCTCTTGATTAAGCCTTAAAGGTGTATCCATTTGTACATTTTTAGGATTCCATTTTATTATTAAATGACTGACATTTCAATAAGAGGCTGAAATTAAGCCATAGCAAAAATTGAAGCTGAAATGGTAACACTGACTTCCCCAATAAATCCTGTCCCTAGGGCCTTTTTGAAGAGGGCTGTAGTTGTTGTCTCCTAAATTGTTTATTGAAGAGGTTTTACAGTAATGCAACAAATGAAATCCCATAGACAGCATTCTATTTCCCACAAATACTGAAAAACTGATATGAAAATTTCCAGTGTCATAGTTTATGGTGATCTTGTCCTGAATAAACTCATAAACACTTTATTCTGCCATTCAGTTTATATGTTGCTGTCTCACACTTGGATTGATGGTTGACAGCAGCGATGTATAAATTATGCATGCCAATTTACTGAACACCATTAAACCCAAAGAGTATGGGTAATTTCAATAATTATACATATAAATAGTATTATTAGCTCTGTCAAACTCAGTACCTGGATAGCATGTCAGTATATAATATCTACTAGGGATTCAAAAGGTTCAGGACTTTGCATGAGGTTGGTTACTGAAGAGGTTCCAGCTACCATTTCTACACAGCTCATACCTGTATATGCAAATAGACACCACGCTTAAGATTCAGAAAAGCTTTGCTGTTGGCTGATCTGTCCAGAGCTGTGCTGTATGATTAGAAAGAGGAAGATAAGAACTGAAAAATAATTACTTTTAGTAAATACTGCACCAGGGGAGTTTATATTACTGTCACCAAAGAACCGGAGAACTTTTCCTCTGTACTGCTGCAACTTTCGGGTACCTGTTAAATCCCAAAGCTCCTCTCAAGTGATGCGCCTGGAAATGGATGCTTTCCACCCAGGGACGAAAGCTCCCATCCTGTTACTGTTTACCAGCTTCCCTTCAGTGCTGTCTACAGGCCCCACTATGGTACATGTGCAAACCCATAATGAGCAACAGCCACAGAAAACTGCTTTAAATGGACAAGGAAGAAAAAGGGTTGGACAAACATCTGCCACATTTCCGTTTTCATCAATTATTTCAGTGTCTGGTGTTCTTTAGATGCACTGCACAGAGGAGGCAGAGTCAGCCTATGAACATGGAATTCTAAATTTGTCAGGAATTTCCAAGTGAAAGTCTCACAGAAACTGCTGCTAAACAACCTGACATCCACTTTCAAAATCAGGAGTCTCAACAAAAGTGGTGGAAACAGGAGGTATGCCCAATTATGGTTTAAATTTCAAAACTTAGCTCAGATACAGACAAATAGAGTGATTTTTTTGTTCAGCATGAGTGTATCAGCCTGAACACTGGAAATAAGGGTGCAAAAGAGATTTAGTGTGAGCAACATGATGATTATTAATCCCAGAGTTAAAAAATATATATTCTCTGCAGTCATAATGTTTGAACGGTGTTCTACACATCCTAATTGCATATTTACATAAAATGCTTGTACCCACACAGAATTCTGAGTTTGCTTTACAATAACCTTTAGAAATCCATTAAAACTTTTTTTTCACATTATTCACTACAGAAACAACATGCTTTTGACCTTTATTTTTTCACCATTGCTACCAATGCTTTAGTTTCATCTTGACTCGTTTTAAGACAATTTGCAGGTAACAAAAATTATTTTAATTAAGTATTGTAAATTACCAAACAGGGAAAAAGAAAGGAAATGTATAGTATGGAAAGCAACATAAAACATAGCCTGTAAAGGGAAGATAAACATAATGGCCCTGTATGACGTGTTACAAAACAGCAACCAAGGGGGAAGAAACTCTTTAGAATTTACAGAGTATCAGCAGCTATTCCTCCAGTAGGAAAGTACCAGGGAAGCACAGGAAACTTTCTTTTTGGTCCTCTCAGTTTATAAAACACCCTTTTAGAAAAGCAGAGAGGATTCCTTACATTGTGTGACCCTGAGGGGTAAGGATGGTAGTTGATGAAACAGGTTCACTTCTTTTCCTTCTTGACAGCAGCCCTCTGAAGTGTGTGTGCAGAGTTGCCTAAATTGTCTTGTTATCCCATACACTGGGAAGCTCTGGAAAGCACCGAGCTTCTCCAACAGCCCGGTTGTAGTCCCTCTCTGCTGCTTAAGCAGACAGTAAAATATCTCACCCACAGTTTTCTGGTCCCTTTTTTTTTTGTGATTATGTTACTGACTCCCAGGCTAGGTTACACTGTCAGAGAGGATCTGTTAATGAATTAAAACAACCCGAATATTGCCACGTGTTGTCATCTGATAGCAATCACTCATAATTACTACACCAAATGCCTTCAGCACTCACACCAGCATACACCACACTGCTGAAGTAGATCAGCCAAGCCCTGGAGCCACCAGAACGACACTGAATTACACCAGCTCCAGATCTGGCTCTGCTTTTCAGAGTTCGGCCTGTGTGTCATGTTGCATCTTCTGACGAAGTGTAAGCACACTTGCAGAGCCATCTGCAAGGTCTCCTTTAGCAGGACAGAAGTAATAAAGTTCCTGCATCTTAGGGATCTCTTTGGAATGTGCTGAAGGGCCAGTCCCTCAGAGCCATTCTCCCAAAGCTGTGCCCTCTTTATCCTGCCCACAGACACCTTCAAACACTGCCCTAAGCAATAACAAGCTTTAAAAGGTAGTGATACAACCAAGAAACACTTCTGTCTCTAGTTTTATTGTATGGAGATTATCATTTAGAACTGCCAAACTGAAAACAGACCTGCTGGAAGCACCACCCAGAAGGCCTCTTGCTTTGTGATGAGCTGGTTGTGCTCAGCAACCACAGAGACAAAAACCACTGCTTAGCATTCAAGGAAGTCCAGAAACATGCCCAGGCTTTGTGTAAATCATGGGACAGATTCAAACTCCTAATCAGACTCTAGCTTATCCACTGAAAGTCATGAAAGAGTGATTGTTTTATTTGCCTACAGTTTTCTGGCTGTATAAAATTTTTACTCAAGTACTCCTGTAGTCCAGACCACAGCAGCAGTCTTACCTCTCACTGACTGTACAACACGAATATATTTTCAGCCTGTTTT
Organism: Eulacestoma nigropectus; assembly: GCA_013397775.1. Taxonomy (NCBI): domain Eukaryota; kingdom Metazoa; phylum Chordata; class Aves; order Passeriformes; genus Eulacestoma; species Eulacestoma nigropectus. The sequence goes on along the minus strand of VZTE01003316.1, from coordinate 1,786,637 downwards.
TATGGCTTCCCTTAAGACTTTTCTTCTGGATAGGAAAAATAATCATACTTCTTCCCTCTATGCCTAATTTATTTCGCAGGAACATCACCACCAGGAACAGTCAGAAGCAAAAGCTGAATCCACAGAGCTGACAGACTGCTCCCCACCCCCTAGCAGATGATTACTGGCATGGTTGTGGGTTGCTGCCTCTGCTGTCCCTTCACAGCAGGAAGATTTCTAAGTGCTATTTTCTGTTGAAAAGATAGTCCAATAATTCCACATGCAAGTGTCTCCTGCTCAACGGCATAACCACTTTTTCTTTAACCAGAGCCCACCAATGCTGCAGCCAATAAAATGGGGGAGATTAATCACAGAGTTGCAAAGTATTATTTACCAGTTTTTCACCAGTTCACAACTCTTGAGTATTATTTTACCTTTTTTTGTAAAAATATCACGCTTTTGGAAAGTCCTTTTTGAAACGGAAAACTTAGAAGAAAAAATTTAAGCATGAGTGCACACAATATTCATCGTGCCAATTTTTCACGTTACCCTACGAATAGTCCCACAAAAATAACACACCCAAATGTTTGTGACCATGTGGAAGCACTCAAGATGAAAAATCCCAGACTGTTTTTCTGAAATGCTCTGTCTTCAGTGACTGTTGCTCGTGCTTCCTCTTGTGTGATGGGCACTTTGGAACAAAGCCCCTCTGACTACTGAAAACTATTGCCCTATTTCAGCTCTTGGAGATAAAAGCTGCAAGAGGCACAAGTCTGAAATGGCATTTTGGGAGAGCAGGGAATAATGTTATCTCTGAGCCCCTAGTTTTCCAGGGAGCTTTGGCTAAGTAAATGGTATTTCTTTAGATAACTGGAAATCAGTGTAGATGGAGCAGGTAAACTCAAACCCTACCCAGCAGACAAAATAATTGTTTATATGATTTTTTTTTTAGCGTCTATTACTTTATGCATGCAACAGGTAGAATTTGGGATGGAAAGAGCACAAACTTCACTATTATTCCCAGTTTTCACTTGCAAAGGTATGTGGACAAAAAGAACAGGCAGCAAAAATCCCATTTAGAAAGACAGAGGAAAATGTAAAAATTCAGACTTAGTAAATAGAAAGGGTAAAATAATAAGGAAAGAAATATTTGCAAATTTTAAGAGAATAAAATCAAATTTAAAGCTATAAAATATTGCTTGGTGTTGTGATGTTAGTTAATAAACATTCTGGAAAACTGCAGGAGGTCACTTCAGACACGTACTGAACACACTTAATTTCCATAGGAAGAAGAGCCACAACCAGATTCTAATCCCAAAGATGCAGTCAGAAGTTACTCTGGGTAAGCAATGCATAGAGATTAGACTCCTTTATTAGAAAACATATATACTTGGCTTGAAGGAGTTTCCCTTGCCTGGTAGCTCTCAAGAACATGAAGTCCTAAAGAAAACTTAATATTTGAGTTCTACTTCATTTGTGAAAGTAAATTGGAATTTACATTATTGATGAAAATCACTTCTTCATTTATGTTCTAGATTAAAATCCAGTAGAGTAAAACTGATATTTTCTTTCCTGTGGCAATTTTTCACTATTCCTTATGAATTTTTGGTCTGAGCCTAGTTTGAACAAAGTCAGCTGAGACCCACTGGCACAAGAGCTACTCTGAACTAAATCTAACTTTTTTCTTGACTTATTGGCAATTAATCAACAAGCTTTATGTAGAGCCACAGGAAACTTAGAGGATAGAGAGAAGCTAGGCCAAAGGAAAACCAAAAGATACTGCCTAAGTAATCTGTCTAATGAAATTATAATTATCCCAGAAGGGGATAAAAGGAGTTTCTCTCACTAAAAATCCAAGATGCTTTTCTAGCAAAACACAAACTAATTCAAAACATCTGGATGATAAGAGAGTTCCTAAGTGTTCTGAGTTTGACTCTAGATCTAAGTTTGTACCTGAGGTAGTTCTGAGATATCATTTGGACTTGGCCCTGATCATCAATACATTGCAAAGTTCTTCAGAGTAAGCACTGTCTTTGGGTCTGAATAAGAGTTGCTCTGACTTCAAGGGCTGCAGGTGAATTGGAGTTCTTTTTGCATACAAAACAGACTAATCCAAGAGATTTATTTAGTATCCATTTGAATTATGCCTTATCTAAAATCAGAGGAGTGATCAAAACCTAAATAGTAAACAGACAGGAAAGCTTCTCACAAACTAATTCCATAAATACCTAAAAAAAAAAAAAGCAGTATATTGAGGGCATCATAAATGACCAGGAATAAGGCAACACAGTTAAAAAGCTAAGAGCAAAGACCTGGATTATGCCTATCTCATTATCTCATTAAACAGAAGGTTATCATCATATCTTCTGTTTGCTCTATTCCACTATGTTTTCTTTTCTGTTACTACTGCTGGCCTTCCCAGGGTCTATCAGCCTGTTAGCACTTTGCACAACCTTGCTATGCCTCCTTTTATGATCCATCTTTCAAATATATTACCATCTGCCTGAGTTTATTTCCCCTTCATCAAGAAGACATTTCTAAAAATGCTCAATTTCTTGTAGCCCTAAACTTAGTCTTCCTTTGTTCTTGGAGAAACAGGTGGTATCTATACCTTCCTGAACATCTGGAAATACCTAGCACTGCATGAACATGCCATAAACAGGAGAGTGAATCATCACAGCAGCCATCATGATGTTAGGGTGCTCTTCTTCATGTTCCACACTTCCCTTGCTGTGTTGATACAACAGATTATAACCAGACTGACATGAATTCTGACTACATGTCAGTGGTTGTCTTCTCTTTGTCCCCTGCTCACAACCCCTACAGACTGTATTCTCCTGCTTATCTCTACAGTAACAATTAAGACCCTGTCATGGCCTTTTTGATTCCAGAGATGATAAAAAAAAAAAAAAAAAAAACAACAGTTAAATCTTATTTAAAATATAAGCAGTGACTGCAGTGGAAGAGGGAGCCAAACAGGGCTGGAACCTGCTGGTGTATGAAAAGATAAAACTGTCTAACTACACACCAAAATCAGCTTCATGTGCATTAACCTCATGGAATAAAACCTGACCCACATCTTTGAAGAAAGCTGAATGGGAGTTTACATGGACTCATTTCTCATGCATCAAGGGAAGAGTGCTAGTGGGGAAAACAAGAGGACAATTCCACAGCCTTAAACGAGGTGGATGAGCCCTGTGCAACTGCAGGTAAGTCAGGGGTTAAAGCTGTCTCAGATAGCCAGAGGGTCCACAGCTGCTCCGAGTGTCTAATTGTTAGCATCTTCTCTCACATCCAGATTTTTTGAGGAAAGCAGGGACAATGCACCTTTTTCCTCTGGGAAAAAAAAGCATGCACATCTTGTGCTTATGTGAATGTACACACACATATAAACATACACAGATGCATGCAGGAGGTGGCCTTGCGTGTAAAGCAGACAGACAGTTTTACCCTCTTAATGGATCTGTGCCTGACTGGTGTTTCTGCATTGGTTTCTTTCATTTTTACCACCAGGATGATATTTGGCAGCCAGCATATCTCAAAAGACTGTTATGTTGACAGTTACTTACTCTCTGCACAGAAATGTGAAAGACTAGGATGGGAAAGACTAGCTACACTTGTCAATAAATAGACTGGATTAGATTTAACTTTTTAAAAATTTATTTATTTTACTGAAAATTGTTCCCCAAAGCACCTTTAAACATCTCTGACTGGGATATTTGCATAGTCAATTTACTTTATGGAAGTACAATATGTTTTCTGGTACACGCTCATGAGAAAGCAGCTAAACAAAATACATTAGAAGCAATAGAACACCACCAACGACCTCACTCTTGGGAAAAGCAACAAAGGGAACTCCCTTTGCAGCTGCAAAGTACATTTAAGAAAGTGTCAGGGCCACGTAAAGGTCGTCCTACAGATTCCTCAGTTGCCCTCTGCAGATTTACACATTGGAGCTATTTTTCACTGTGTCCTCTGCTATCCTTTGCATGGAACTCATGAAAAGGAAGTAAGAAAATGTACCTTTTTTCTAAAACTGAATTCAGAGTAGCTCCATTTTCTCCCTGATTTTAGATGTAAGCCACTACACCAGTAGTGTTTGCACTCCAAGATCAGCAGAGGGAAAATAAAAAGCTCACAAAAGGATAGAGTGAGAAAATACCCTCAGAAACAGGAAAGACTAATATAAACACTTGTTAGAATTTTGCAATCGGGACCAAAATTGACCTGAGAGAACACTTTTAAACTGCCTCTGAACTGTTGTAGCACAGTTCACTTGATTTAGAAAAGAAATTGAATCCCAGATGACACAAAACCTGCTATAGATGTTTATATCTTGGAAAAGGGAAAACTTTTTCCTGCAGGGCTTGAATCAGTGTTGCTAATTCCCTTCCTCCCACACATCCAGCTGCTATAGCAAGCAACATGTAGCAGCTTTCTCTCTCCTCAGAAAAGCACTCCCAGTAAAAACTGCAGCTGAGATTTACTCTGTGCAAGAAAGACCCTTTCACCTTCAGGAAAACAAGGTTTGTTGCTGTTTCTTTTAGTAACACCAAGGCTTTCATCTTAGCTGGAAAAGGAAGGAAAAGCTTGGAAAGAGTACTTAATATGCAAGAAATTACAGATGGAAAATACTTATTAGATCATTTAGCTCACTCATTTTCCAGTGCAGGATATTCTCTACGGTAATGTAACAGTGATTTCATTGAAGTTACCCATTTAGTCTCACTAGCCAGAGCTTATCATTCCAGGGTGTATTGCACTGGCAGGAAAAATTGTTCCCTCAGTCATCTTTATCAAGTGCTATCCAGAACAGACACAGATAAGGGTTGAACCACTGTGGCACTACACAACAGTGCTAGAAAAAACAAGGAGGATGTTTTTGCTTTTTGAATTGCGCTTTTAACATGACATAAAAAACCTCCTCAGACCATCCAAAGGCAGGTACAAGATGTCTGGGTTACCAGACAGCCTGCTGTAGTCAGTGGTCAAGTTGGATAATCTGCAATTTAACTGAAACTGCAAAATGAGAAGGAAAGGAAAAAGAAAGATTAAGGAAATAATTTTTGCTGTACACTTTCAAGGTCTCTTTTGTGGTCCGTGGGAGGAACTTCTCATAAAACTCTTGATTGCTTCATTAAAATTCTCCCCTATAACTCTCTGAAAACAGCGTGGCCACTGACAAAACTGCCTATCATAATGACAAATATTATGCCATCTTCCCCCTTCATTTTCTCTTTAATCACTTCCTTTATTTATTGACTTACTTTTTCTTTCGACCCTACTAAGGGTACGGGCCACCCTTTGATTCTGTTTTTGTGCAGACCCCTAAAAAGTAATGCTCTGTTTACTGACTAGAGTGTCTAAAATGCACAGTAGTACAATATTAACCTCCAATAATATAAAATTCTCCCCCAAAAGCACTACTAATTTTCCAGTTTTTCCCAGCATGATGAATAAACTCGGACACATTTCAAAACCACAAGCACTGTGGAATTTGCGTGCTTTTAAAAATCTTTGCATCATAAGAGGGGACTTTCAGTTGTGTACACCAAGTAAGATGTAGCTTTTCTAGGATTAGCTCTTCATCCTCATCAAGACCTGATTTCACATTTCCATCCAGTTTCAAAGGTTACTATCAAGCCTTCAAACTGAGCTGTCTACCTAAGTCTACTCCACTAAAAGCATTTTTTTCACAAATAAATAATTTTTCCTTACACATGTAAGTTGGATGTTAAAATACATTTACCCCCTTAAGTAGTTGTGCTATTACACAGAAAAAATACCCAACCAACCAAGCAACCCAAAAATAGGTGGATCTAGGAATCTCAAAAACTTTCCTTATAGAAGTCATGCAAGCAAAAACTGATATTGAATATAGAGCGGCCATGTTGTTACTGAAAATTTCGTTTTCAAATATTTCAGGACAATGCTGAAGAATTTTCAGCCAATGGAGGAAGCGAGACTTTAGCCCCTAGAAAACAGCTTTTAGTTTGCTGCAGGTAAGGCGCAGCTGGGGCTACCACAGGCAGATGTTTCTTTCCAGAAAGAGCACATGGTTTAGTGATACATACTGCAATCTGAGTCTGGAGAGGACTCTGCCCTCCCCAAACAAGACAAAGAGAGTTTTCCTCTTACATGCATAAAAGTTGGATGTTTCTCAGGCAAAACTGTGTTTGGAACACCACATTTCATGATTGCATTCAGATGTCATCTCACAGTAAATTTACAATAGGTTAGGAACTTTCTTATGAATTTTGTGGCTTATCTCTAACTTAAAGTATTAATTGCTTTTCTTGCTTCTGGTTGCATATTGTTAGGAGATTTAAATTAATCCATGTGTTTTTTTCCACTTAGATGGAACGGACTTAATTAATTTTGTAGATCAGATAGAACAACTGAGTTACATAAGGGGAGAAGCCTGTGCAACATCAATCTCAATAAAAGAAACAAACGCGAATGAGAAACATCTCATCACTGCTGATAAATCCTTCTCTCTGCTTCTAATCTTCAGTAAAAACCTGAAAAACATAAAAACTGCCTCAGGGTTTCTCAAAGCTCATGGTAGAGCATCACATGGCACTGTAATAAAACTGATTCGTCTTGACCTCTCCTTTCACAGCCACACAAGAAAATACATTCGAAGAAACCTCCAGTACATGCCCATATTTATACTGCATGCTTTCAGAAGCAAGTGGCTGAGATGCTAAAATTAGATTAAAACTGATATTTCAATTACATTTCCAGATTATATGTAATCACATTCTTGAATCTTTCGGCTTTTATATTGCATTAACAGATTTACAGCACTGATAAATTATTCTTTCAATCAAATACCATTTTGTTTACATTAAATCCGAAACATGATCACTGCGCCTTTTGTATAGCCTTGTGAGAGAAGAGCAAGTTGTACAGTGTCAGTGTGAGTGCAAAGTAACTAACGAATATGTTTATCCACATCTTTCACATGCAACTAGATCTGTATGTCTCCTGATAATAGAAATGGTATTTGGTTCTCCTTCTGGGTTCATTCTCAAGATGCAATGGCAGGCATCAATTCTGTTGTCTGGGATATCTCTGGTCCTTGTCTCGGCCTCAGGGGTCCAGCTCCCCCATATAGTATGCCCCGCACCTCTGCTGCAGTTAAAAACAAAGACCAGAAATAGCAAATCACTCAAACAGAACTAAATAAACTGTGAGTGCAGACATTTACCACTACTCTCAGTGAGAGCCTAAAATGTTCAGCATGACCCCATGCTTCTTCCTCACTCCCTTGGAGCTCCTGAGGCCTTTGGTTGCCACATACACTGCCTGAAGGCATTGAGCAAACAGATTTTCAACAGACCCAGAGGCTTCATCCCTCCTCCTGCAACAGTCCTAAAGGAATATTATGGGCTCCCCCTTGGTCAAGAAAGAGTGACATGAAAAGCATCCATAGGGAAGCGGGGGCAGGAGGGGCTACAAACATCGAATTACTCACTCCACAGAATAGAAAGTACGTGAACAGCAGGGAAACAAAAGCGGAATACAATAACCCACTGTCAAAATGTCAGAGGAGTAAGCGGTGCTCAGATGATTTTATATCAGTTTGTGTAGGCAACTTGGCAACCTAGAAATACCCAGAAAGCACAAAGGGAATGGGAGTGCTGTAAATGCTACAAATTGGCACATAGTCTCAAGATATACTCACAGCAACTTTTACACAGAGAGGAGCTCTCTTAGCAAACTGCAGGCACCACAATGCCTGCTTGCTTCTTGCACTGTGTTAGAGATAAAAAAGAATTTCAGAGCAGTGTAAGTGCTCATATGAACTATTGCAAATAACTTCTTCAAAGTCCTACTCCTGCACCTAGAGCCAAAGAAAACTGAGCTTTTATCTACTGAATCATATTTTCCACAGTGATTGACTCAGGGTTATGCCATCTTTTCAAAATACATCTGCATACCTTAGGAAAAATAGCACATACCCTCATTCCCTATCATCAGGACCAGAGCTAGGCTGCTATCATCCAATGATCTCCACTTACAGGCTTTTCATGGATTCAGGAAAGCGTGTAAATGAAACATTTTGTGCATACAACAGGCTCAGTTTTAGTTTTGCCTATGCATCTCTAGATTGCAGTCACACCAGTGACCTAGGAAAGAGCAAATGAGAAAATCACAGAAGAAACAAAATGCAGCTGGATTGGAGTAAAAAAAAAGAGCTTACAATCTTTAGTAAAAGGAAGCTCTTGAAAGCATGTGCGATCTCTTGTCATTGCAAGTTCAAGGCAGAAGCACTACTTGAAAAAAAAAATCCCTAAAGAAATTTGTTAAACAATAGGAAAAAGAGACAATCTAGATATTTTCAAGTCATATTTAAATTCTACTTTTTCCTCAGTGTTCTTCTCCTAGTGGCATGTATGCATGCATTTAAGTTTGCTCAGAAAATACTGATTTTGGAAGTATTTGTAGAACCAGGTCCTTTCCACATCCCAATTTTAAATCACTTCCAAGCACTTTCTGGCATGTAACATGCAATAATTACAACCCAGAATTACTCTAGTTTGAAAAAAATACAAGATGAAGCCCACAAAATTAATAATTATTTTGTGCAATAGCATGAATAGCTTTCCCACCATCAATGCAAATGTTCTACCATGAAAACAAAGCAAGGGGAACACACATCTATCCTTCTGCCAAAGTCTAACAGAGAGAGCTGTCTTGAAAAGGGAATCATAACAGATTTTCACCATGTTTAACAAAGCAGGTTCTTCCTCATCTCGTGATGCAAAAATGCCAGCAGATGCTTCTGGAAGGCTTTACTAGCATCTACACAAAAGGAAAGAAGGAATAGGCCTGCTTTCCAGTTCCTTAAACCCCAAAATCACTGGTCCCCCACAGCATTACTTTAACATTGCTCACCATGGCTGACTGGTCTCACGTGAAGTCAGCCCTGTGAGATCTGTTTAATTTTTTATCCCTGTCAGCAGCAGAACACTAATGGGTGGCAGGTTTTGGGGAGCAGAATCCTGTTTGCACACATTAAGGATGACATGGGGTAGGATGCTGTAATTCTCCCAGCACAACGCATTTCATAAATTCCACCCACTAAGCGTTGCTTTACGGAGCTGCTCCATTAGAGACACAGCCCGTTCGTTACAGAGTCAAGCTTTGCAAGCACATAGGGCTATAAAGATATATAAATTTTATTAGAAAAATAGATTATATGTGGGACCATGACACCACTTTATAAGCTATGCTATTTAGACCTGAAATGATAAAATACATCAATACATTTCTATTGTGTAGCAATTTTTTTGTGTCTTTCCCTTTCATATCCTTACTCTCTAATCTGTACAAATTCTGTTGAATTCTACCATTGTCATTTGGATTGCTTGATCTTAAATTCATTTTATGACATAAGCAAATTTATATTCTACTCTTCATCCCATCTTATGAGTCACTTGTAAGAAATGACTGTGGCCCTAAAACTAATCCTGGCAGTTCAGCCATTAGTGTTTTCTCTTATTTAAGAAAGTTTCATTAATTTTTGCCAAGAACTTTTTCTTGGTTTCCTTTTTCTCACTTTAATCATAAAATGGCTTCCCTGCATCTTCCTTATCACTGAGGATTCATTGGGAAAACACAAATATTTTCACCTGCAAACTCTGAAATACAATGGAAATTAAAAATAGCTTTTTCATGTGGGAATACTGACAGTCTCACCTTCTACAACTGTTCCACCACAAATAATTTTACATGAGTCAAAAATATTACAGCCAATTTTGGCAAAGCTGACAGCTAACGCAAAATTACTTATCAAGGTAAAAAAAAAATTCAGCCGTCTGTAAAAAATATCTTAACTTTTTCAGGATTTATTTGGAGCAGCATGGATTTCAACCAGTTTTATCATTGCACCTCCCTTATGCAGTCTTGAAGCTTTATGATCAGCTCCCTCTTTTTGCACTTAAGAGCAAATGAACATTTCTAAATTTAGTATTTTAGAAGATGACAAAGAGCTTTCACCTAAATTTTATACTGACACTTGGTGAACCTTTCTCTGCTGGCCACAAAAATCCCTCGTATTTGGGCATTTTCATGCGTTGGACTGATGGCAATGAAAGCAGTATTTGAACACTCATGAAGACAATAGGAGGCTGGAAAACTGGACCAGTTCCCATGCTGGGTTCTAGGACAGAGGGAAAGTTATCAGAGGTGGAAAGTAGTTGACAGGACAAAGGGGAATGGATTTAAACTGAGAGCAGGTTTAGACTGGATATTAGAAAGAACTTCTTCACTTTAAGGATGATGAGGCACTGGCACAGGTTTCCCAGAGAACCTGTGGATGTCACATCCCTGGAAGAGTTCAAGGCCAGGTTGGATGGGGCTCTGAGCAACGTGGTCTAGTGGAAGGTGTCCCTGCCAATGGCAGGGGGTTAGAACAAGATGATCTTTAAAGTCTCTTCCAACCCAGACCATTCTGTGATTCTATGAAAAGTTAGAGTATTTGTAACTCTCCACGGGTAATTGGATGACATGAAACTGATTGGTTATTCCACAGTTACAAGCACCACAGCAGGAAAAAACCCCAAAGTCTCTTCCCTGGACACTGAGGAAAGCTCACACAAGCATATTCCGCTTTTGTGGCTGTCCCATTGTTTCATCTCATATGGCTAAAATAACAATAAAAAAGGCATTGTCAGGGAAGCTTCCATCCAGGCTTGATCCTCTCAATTCCCCAGGATTTTCATGTTAGTTTTCTTCTTCCCCGAACAAGGCTAAATGTGCTACCAGTGGTCTACATCAATGCCATCCTGTGCAGATGCTCCCTCTTCAGTGTCAGTACCATACTATTGGTAGGATCCTCTGCCAGCTGTGTCCCCGTGGAACGGGAACATGTGCCTCTGTGGCTGCCTGGTACGTGTGCACACATATTGTCCATACTACACCTTTAATGTTACATTAAACTGAGACAGCTGATGACAATTTAGCGAGAATTGCTTTAATGAAGTTAGTACAGCAGTAAACACATGCTTCCAGGCACAACAGAGACGCCTAAATGAAATGGAAATGGATGAGATTAGTATGTTTACAGAAAAAAAAAAAAACATGGTGAAATACACATTTAACATTTTTATATCCTGTTTAGCACAGTTAAAGAAGATCTCAGCCCCCAAACACAACATATTTTTTAAAGACCATTCTGTTAATAGTTGTGCTTATCTGACATTCCTTTTCTTTATCTCTCAAAGAGAAAGATTTTCCAGAAACAAGAAGCTGATGGGCTGCTGTTTGTATAGAGCACTATTCTGTGCTGAATGGACACTGACCTGCCAGACCCTTTGAGAATGCTTTGATACTGAGAAGCTCAAGCTGGCAGCACAGCAAGGCAGATCCCTTTCTGAAAACAGCTGGGATATTACTCAAAGAGAGCCAGTAACACCCTCAGAGCCCTGGAGGACAGTGTTTCCAATACAGGTGTATCTTCCCTGTCTTACAGATCCATGGAAATCAACATTGTCACACTGAGCATGACTAAGCAATCTTGCTGGGATGACTTTTCAGCTTCTCTTAACGCACACAAAGAGAAATTTTTTTAAGACAAGGCTAATAATAAGATGAAATTGTCATGTCTGAATGAACATGAGAATGTAGTTACAAAGGTGCACCTATTTTGACCTCATCTGTCATGCTGCATATGGCACTCTTTATGATGAATTGCCTTCAATCTTATGGGGTTTTTTTCTCCTTCTGTTTCTTTTCCTTCCTGCTGAGGAGTGTTTTTTATTCATTACTGGTGGCAAGCTTGTCCTCATTTTATTTTTTTCCTCCTGCTGAGGTGCAGTAAAATAAATTAGCTTAATACATTTTATAAAGGTAGTTGGTTTAATTTTCCCTTTGGTACATATGATGATACAACTACTTTAATAAATTGGCATTAAAATAGTTTGGTTTAAATGTTTTGTGATTTTCTACCTGCTGTGGAAGATGCCAAGTACTTTAGTCAAACACTTTTAGAAGTGCAGGAATCAATTTCTTTTTCCCTCATATTGCTGCCCTGAAGATACACATTTGGCACACTAAGGATTTATTTCTTGAAAATATGAAGCAGCAGTGTAGCCTGGTTGGTTTGATTGCTTTGATTCTAAGCTGTTCAGAGCTTAGAAATAAATTTCAACTGGGAAATACAGTCATTCTCTCAGAAACAGAGCTTTTCATATCAGAATAGCTATATCTAGGTCTAGTTATGATTTTTTTAAGAGTTTTGCTGTTTTTACCTGTTGGAGTGTTATGTACATCGAGAACAATAAAAGCCTGACACGGAGAAGTATACAGAAATCCAAGTCCTGTTTCAATGGGGATTTACATGCTTAGAGTAGAAAAGCAAGGAATTCAGGTCTGAAAGCTTTCCAGTTGTTCAGGCAAAATCTCTTAGTCAAGCAGCTCCCTGTGCCATGTGCTCAGCCACCACTCAGAAATACCCACAGCAAGCCATGCTTTCAATAGCAGGGCAATAAACGAAACAGGTAGAAGAAGTCAGAGATCAATCTGGGATAAGTAGTGGTGGCTTCTTGCCTCTAATGTGGCTATGAACAATTAGCTTCCATGAGTATTTGTCCTGCAGAGAGAAGCCAGGGTACCACAAGTATCCCACACAGAAATTAATGACCTTTGTAAGGTAGCATAGGAGAAATATTTTTAAAATACTGTAAGAAGAGAAAGAGAAAAAGCTATGGTCTTCTTGAATATTTTATCTCGAGCCTTTAGGTTTGTGTACATGCAGGATAAAATACACAAAGGCAGCACAGAGCTGTGTGCTTCCTTTTGACTAAACAGGAGCATGCTCTGTGTCACTGAATGGCCTCATTACAGTTCTTTCCATGGTGGAAATAAAGCCATTCATGTGGAAACACAGGTAGGATGGGAGCTGAGGTATATAATATTTATGCTCAGGCTGAACTACAGACAAGATACCCTAGTGATAAGCTAACAGATGTTGGCAGTCTGCACACATACTCCACCAGCATTTAAAAATTAAAATCTGTGACAAAAGAATCCATGAAGAGCTGTAACCAAGCAGAGAAAAAGGAGATAGAATAGGAAAAAAAAAAAAAAAAAAAACCAAAAAAAACTTCCATTTCAGTTCTGTCACTTTTTGCCAATTTTGTAGGATAATGTAAAACATCAGATGAGACTATGAACCAGAAGTCTAATAGACAAACCCTAGAATGAAAACTTCCCTGAGAAGAAAATAGGAAATAGTTTAGTCATGTGTCTTAGCATGCAAAATCATTGAGTTATTCTTTATTTGGATTCTATTCCAACAATTAGATCTAAGACACTTGAGTATATTTACAGCTGGATGATAGCTACCTAGAGATCCAAACCATAAATTAATTGGGATGCAGTCTGAGATACAAGGTCTAGCAGCAACTAACTGTATCACCAGAGTTCAGTTGTCCTGCATCTGTCAACACCACTTTTTTTGGTAAATAATGATGCAATTATACAAAACATGCAAAACCATGATGAAATATTCAAGACCAGATAGTGATAAATATTATTCACATACAGGCATGCAAACATTATGGGATGATTCCAAACGTAGCCTAAACTCTCTTTATTTAATGATTTTGTAACAGCCACGTTTATTTATAAGAAATAAATAATGCCAGACGTGTGTGTGCAAACATACAAATGTCATATTCTTAAGCACTTGTTTTAAATTCTGTAGGAAAAAGATACCCTTTCCCAAATGATTTAGCAGAGCATAATGATTTAGCAGTTATTTTAGTTTCTTTCAGAGAAGTAGAATGTATTTCTTTCCTGAACATGATTTCTCTTCCCAGCTAACAATCTCCTGAGACATTTTTCTGCTGCCAGTACCAAAAAGTCATAAAGTTGAAAAGTACATTCCAGATTTTTCTATACCATCTGTCACACAGCCCCTGTTCTTGGCCTTCCCTCAGTGTCATGACAAATGTGTAGCACTGATATTTTATAAGAAACCGAACACTCACGCTGTGCTGTCAATATTTTTAGTCTCTTTGGCTTTCCAAGGGAGAGTATTTGGCCCATCACTGCTGTCATCTTCACCCATGACATCCCTGAACAGTCCCCCAGTGGGATCCTCCTCGGATGGGCAGACTCTGTCTCCCAGCAGGAGTTGGTTAAGTCTCTTGTAGGATGGTCTGGCATGGGCTGCTGTGGCTTTAAAACTCTGTTACATTTGTGTACAGGGAAGAGGTTTGAAAACTGTTAACATAAGCAGGGGAGGATAAGTGCCATTATATTCAATTAATAGCAGATAAATATCATTTGCTATCATTAAGTTTGACTCTGCCTAACAAAAACATGTCAACAAAGCAGATGAGAATTTTTAGCAGCAACACATGCTGTCTCCAGATCCAACTGCACCTCTGATGTTTCTACTCTTCACCTCCTTTCCATTTCATTCTCCCCTCTACCACTGTTATGCAGTAAGGGAAAAGAAATTGCTTTCTGGATTCTAGAGGTGACCAAAAGAAGCCTCTGAGGCATGTAATTAACATAATCTATTAATGGCACAAAAAGTGCACTGCAAATGAGGTCTGGCTTCCCCCAAAGCAGTCAGATTGCCAGTAGCTCCTCAGAGCAATGGAAAGGTAAAAACCCCATGCAACAACCTCCATCCACCTTCACCAGGTATTCACTGCTTCCACAGATGAAACTAACAGACCTTAGTCAGAAATGTAGCATTTGTGATAATACTTGCATTGGAAGAATAGCTATGATAATGTCCAGATTAGTAAGGGAAAAAATACATAAAAATCTCAGTGTATAATAACAACTATTTTCTCATAACAATACTTTTCAAAGCACTGTATTTTTCAGCTATTTCTTCCGTAAGTTATCCTGTTTGTCTGAATTAGAATTAGCTTATCCCTAGGCTTTAGCTATGGCTTGATGGCTGGACGGAAGTGTAGTTTTAAAATGTATAAGCAGCATAAATAATTTTAAAAGAAAGGTCATCTGGGAAACTGACATCTAGGGAACACTCTACTGAAGACCAGATAGCTTACTTTTCCTTTTGTGAATCCAGGAAAAAGGGTTGATTATGTTTTTCTAATCTGTTCTTCTCTCTAAAGACAGTCAAGGTCTTTTTAGATTAGTGTTTCAACACAGAACAAAATTACCTTAGTGAACAACAGAAAATATGCAAATTAGTTTGTATTAGGAAAGCTTTTGACACCAAAGTAATTAATTTCTTTTTTTTTTTTATGTGCAAGTGCAAAGCCAAATCTGAAGTAGTCGTATTTACCCCAGATTTTAAAAATAAGGTGCTTTAAATGGCACGTATGACAGTTTGCTCTGTAATTCACTGGTCACTCTTCATTCTTTATTCTGTCATTCCAGCTAGCAACACAGAGGGAAGAAAATAATTTGAAATTAATAATAATTTTAGATATTTAAAAACACTATTTAGCTCAGTTTTTATTTTTAATAGTGGTTGAACCAGAAAAAAAAAAAAGAACCTAAACCTAAAGTTTATCACTCATTTTTTTTACTTAAGACTCAAAGCTCACAGTTAGCTTATGACAACCAGAGAAACTAATACAAACAAAGTTATAAATTCAGGTCCAGTTTCAAATATGGGTCATATTGTGGCATCAGTTTGTGCAAATATTTATAACAAAACTTTTTTTTATGCAAGAAAACAATTAACTTTATCAGCTGCCTTCTCAATGCACTGGAAATAATTACAAAAAATACATTCATGTCCCTAGGAGTACATTAATAATACCTTCTAGTGGCTTTTGTGCACACTTTAGGAATATTATGAGCACAGATTAGTGACCATTTACTTAAGTACCATTTGTGGGGGATGTACAAAGTTAGCATCTGTACCAGCAATTGTACAAATGCTCATAAAGTGGATAGATAAACAAATAATGGAACATAATGCATACGGCAAGGCAATTTGTTGGGTTTTATTAGCATCTAGTTTTGTTATTCATTATACCAATGAATATCTCTTTTATTTTTTCAGCCTCTCTTCCTGGCAGGATAACTGTTCAGCAAGAAGCAGCTCATCAAGAGTCTCAGAGGATGGCTGTCAGACAATATAAGGTATTTTCAGTCTTCTTATGTAGTAATCACCTTCCCAATTCCTCACCGCTTCTGACACAGAAAATATTTACTCAGATAAGGTTTGCTACTGCAGAGGCAGTAAAAGAGCTCACAAAAAGTTACTGGTTTTCTCAGCACAGTAACTCTACAATGCAAATGTTCATCTTTTATTCATTCGTTTTTCAACAACCTCATCCATAACCCCATAATTTCTCTTCCTGAGTGTTTCCTATCTACCTGTGCACTTGCATTTTCCCTTTTTTTATAACCGAAGTAAGGCCCTTGACTGTGACAGGGTTGCACAGGTTATAAATCAGAGGCTGGTGTAATTTGTGGATTTGCTTCCTTCCAGTGCAACTAAGGCTGCTTAACCCAGGCAGGCACATCCTTACATTTCCCTTCCTTCAGTCTCTCTCTATCCCAGGCAGAAAAAAACCGAAGATGAAACCCTGTTTAACATACAGAGATAGGGAAATTTTCTGCTAATTACAGTGGTTAGAATTCCTAATGGGTAGGAGGGAGGGTCTCCTGAGACCACCCCATTCCACAGGCAATTCCCTTAGGTTGTTAAGTTTTCCTGCTCTTTTTCAGAAAATTTCTTAACAAAATTACTAGCAGCCTTTATCAAGCTGATATTGTAATTACTTTTGGGAAACAAACGGTATCTGAGGAAAAAGAAAACCACACTTCCATGCTTAATTTAGTAATGGGAAATTTAGAGAGAGAGAGAGCTCTTAATAAATTCTCATCTCTTTCACAAATGGGATGAAATAGGCCACTAAAAGCTTCATTTTGGAGGTTAATACTAACAAGCAGAACCGTGACCTTAAAAAAGTAAAAAAAAAAAGTCTTTAGTCTTACAAGTCCTGAAAAAGTTTGACCATTGACAGGAATCTGGGGAAGAGGAGCGTATATGCTCAACTGTCCACTTCCGACATTTCACTGCATCACCATCCTTTCCCTCTCTTTGTAGGAGTAAAAGATTTCTCTTTTCTTGTAGATGCTCCCATTCTGTCTGAAAAGCTCTTACAAATGATGAATAAAAAACCCCAGTCTGAACTCCTGCCCTAGCCTTGCTCTCTCTTCTCATGTTAATGGTAGTGAGTGTGAGGAATTAATTCTTTGTTTTCTTACAAGCCTGGACAACACTTAATGAGGAAAACTGTATAGTTAGTCTGTGAGAATCAAGCATATGAGCAAGAAAGGCAGGATGCCACTACAAAGCATAAAAGAAGAGTTCTATCTGTCCACTCATCCTTGGAGTAGAAACCCTACAGATCTTCTCTTTCCTTCCTTCAGCTTCGAAAAACTACATATCCTTTGACTGGCAAAATTTATAGTCATTTCCATAACCTCCACCCCTCGATACTCGATGTAGAAGCTATCAGAAGCTTGTATCCTTAGAATCTTGTCATTATTCCAGTTTGAACTTCAAACTCCTGAGTAGTTGATGCACATCACGGTCATAGACTAAGTACATGAAAATACAGACTTCTTACAAGGAGATGTTGCACTTTGTAAGATTACAGACTGACAATTTTGTGTTGAGAGTGCGTCTGAGCAGAGCACCAAGTCTCCTCCCACTGACATCAATACCCTGGTTCCCATCTCTTTAACATGAACGAAGTCCAGCACTGAGGGTTTTTACAAAATCCATTCAGAACCTAATTCTGGGTGCTCAAACACAGTAATTTTGTGAAGCCGTGTTCTATGAGGCTACAACCACATCACCCACGCAAACTCAACCACCCTAAAATCAGCTGAAGCTGCAAGCCCTCTTTCGAGAAGGATGGTGCTAAGGAAGTGCCAAATGCCAGTTCCTAAACCTTCCTGGCACATATTTAAAATTCTAACCTCATCAGAGCTGTGCTGATCGACAACAGCTGGGGGACTGGCACTTGCTGGTTTTAAGAGATACACAGGGAGATGTCTGGTAACGACAACTGCATCTCACTGGTCGTGTTAAAATTAAAGTGGGTCCACATATGAGCTCTGGGAAAGTATTGACCTTACATTTGCAAGTTCACAATGCTATAAAAATGCTTTAAAATGTGCCAGAATGACACTTAATGTGCCAGTATGACAAAATTTTCCAAAGATCCTTAATGGAACTAAAGTACAATTAAATTATTAAAAAGAACTTTTAACAACAGAAATTACCAGCAATAAACTGTCCCATTTTAGGGCTTTGTCATATTCAGAGCAAAATGTTCCTTTTTGTTATAAACCAACTGTTAAGCTTTAAAAATGTTGCTTTTGTTAACATAGAAGGATAATGAGTCTTAATTTGGTAGGTTGTTACATAAGTATAACCAAAAAATAGTCAAAGCATTTGCATAGAAAGTCTTGAGGAAAAATCCTGCACTTGGATATCTATACTGAAAAAAAAAAAGCACTTGTTCGTAGACACAGAATGTATGTAGGGAAGCAAAGTGGAACATAGCAAATTGAACTGCAGGAGAGAGACTGATTTTAAGATCTATTGTCAACATATACTGCAGCTCTAAATAGTGACAGGTGAACTTCTGGAAACTTGGTTGGAGTATGCAGTAAATCCAAAAGTCAGAGATTGTAACACATTTCCCTAAGTTTTTTATCTGCACAAGGGGTTGAAATTCTTATACAGTTTCATCTTCTGCTTAATCTGGGGACTGTGAGATGATTCATCAACAGTCTTCTAACCACTAATTTTTTACAAAATACATATTCTCTGTATACAGCTGGAAGTATAGAAACATTCAAAAGAGGGAAAATTAATATTTTTTTGAATTAAAAAAGTTGGGCTCATGTTTTTATTCACTAAACATTTCAATCATAAAACTGTTAATGCCTTTGACTACTGGATAATATATTTGAATCTCTTCAAATTCTGTCCTTAGAAATTTTCTGAAATGCCTTTGGTATAAATGAAATTAGCATCCTAAGTGTCTATCCTTGCTTCAAGAGATGAGATTATGTTTTTAAAATAATTTGTGATTTTTAATCAAAAATACTTTGGGTGTGATCTATCATTTTAGTAATCAGGGTTTTACACCACTATGTCATCATTGCTATTGAAAATTACTAGAGTAACATCATCATGGCAAACGACTCTAAAAGCATTTTCCATTTTGAAAAACCTTTATTATCCTTAAAAGTGTTTAAAAACCCTGCCTTATTTTCCATGGTACTATAATATTGTCAGAATGAACAACTTGAAAATGAAGGAGCTGAACAGAAGCCTTTGTGCATTGTTTAGTTTTAGGGTAGAGGTATTAACGCAGTAATACCTATCACCACACAAGGAATCCAATGTTTAAGAGTCCTGGTCATCGAGGATTTATCAAACTTGTGAGGAGAAATAAGGATGTGGGGCTGATTTACTTGACTGGAATGATGTAGCATTCATGTAGCATCCAAGATGGCTTGCATGTGATTTTTGGGTTGTTTCCAGCTACTTCAGATACCACAGCATTGTTTACCAGTGGAGAAAAGCTTGAATCCAGGTCCTTACCATTTGGTTGCAGAGGAATGGGATTGTACGTGGATAGGTGGATAAAGAGGCCCAAAGTCATTCCTCTGTTTCACAGGCAGAGTAGAAGCTGTTTCAGACTGCAGTTAGGAACAACTGTTTTGCTTTGAGGAAGCCACAACTTCCTCATCTCTGAAGAAGGCCACTGTGTAGTCTATTTATTTATACTTAAACCCTAATAGTAATATCAATGTGAGTGAAGAACTAAGTATTAAGTCTCCTGGCACTGGAGTGAAAGGAAAGGTCCAGAAGCATGAAGAAACCCCTCAATTGGTCTATCTTTCTTTTCATAGTCTACTTACCTCCTGTATAGCCAAATATTGTATGGCTTACCAAGAAAGGAGCAGAACTGCTCAGCTGACACAAAGCTTTTGCAGTGATATGAGTTTATATCAGTTTATAATCCACTATTTCCAACTGAAATATTCTGTTCTATTCTATGCTATGCTATGCTATGCTATGCTATGCTATGCTATTCCATTCTCCATGGTTCTGAGTACTGAGCTGCTGGAGTTTCTGCCCTTCCAATGATCACAAAACCACATCCTTGTCCCTCCCAGGTGACTATTCTTTGAAAATTAATGATCAGAATATCTCTTGTGAACAGAGGGCAGTAATATCCCAATTGCAGCTACCACGACAAACAAATCCATTTTCATGAACCAGTGTTATCGTTAGCTTGGGCTCGAAGAACTGCTAATGTCATGATTACCTATAACTCATCATGGGAGGATAACATCAATCTCTAATTAGTTTTCGACACTCTCGGAGGGATGAAAGGTGCTATCTAAACCATAAATTTATTCCACCTTAAAAGTAGAAGTGAGAGTTCTGTAAGTCAGTGTTCAAGCAAACGAAGTATGAGCTTGACATATTCTTTGTTATCCTCAGTATGTTCAAAAACCCTCTTTACTTCTTCCTTTTTCTTCTTAATTTTCTGTGTAACATCATCCTGTATAGAATACCATTAGCATGCTTAAAACCACATCACATAACAAAGACATAAAATTATCTGGGAAGTAAAGCCAGCATTCAGAGTAGTTTCCCAATTAACTGCTTCTATTTTATTGGAAATAAGAAAATTGCACATATAAAATCCAAACATTACTCATAGCAATAATCACAAGAGAGGAATGTGAATGAAAGGTTAATAAGCTGTACTTGAAGTTGCTTTAGAGTGTGTTCTAGATGTAATTTAGAAGACCAAATTTAGGAGCTTTCATTGTCTATGCAGTCACCAGTGAGAGAAAAGTGTCTCCAAGTGGCATCGCACAGCACCCCACAGACTATAAAGCATCCCCTTGTAGATGACAAAGCTATCCCATTTCACCAGTGATAGTGCTAAAGACTTTATTAATCATAGTCTTTTGTCCACACTTGTGAGAGTAAAGTGTTATTAAGTAATATATTAAAATTAGTATTTTGAATATGCCACGTTTCTATGTGTTAATTATTGTCCTTATTGAGTCCCTAGAAAACATTTTTATCTTTCTCCTTACTGTAATAATATATACTGAAATACTCCTGTGGCTGAATTGAGAGAAGAGAATCCAGAGGCACCTACTGAGGCAAATAAAGTGCTTCTCATTGACTTTGATGGCACAGGGATCATCCATCCCTACAGGACTTCGCACACATTCAACATAAGGATTTATTATAAAAATGATCTAATTATGCTCATGCTAAAATCATATTCCAGCTTATTAAAAAATACTTCTTACTATGGTAAAATAGAATTAATTGGTTTTTTTCATTTTTCAAATAGGTGAATATTTTAGTCACAAGTTTTACCAGACTAACAGTCAGATACAAGTAGCAGTAAACAAAAGACACCTGTTTTATGTGCTCTTCAGGCACTTTATACACTGAGAAATGGAGAAAAGGTGATTGATTTCCAGAATATGAAATGCTATTAAGGAGATTCTGATCTTCATCATGTGACTTATTTTGCATGACATTAAAACAAATAATCCAATCATACTGGAGCTGTAACAGCAATCATGTGATGTCCATCATAGTAGATGTGAGGTTCCTATTCCCATAGCAACATCTGTAGCACTCACGCTAATCACTTTAAATTAACCTTGATATGAAAAAAACGCCCTAGGGATAATGCTGTTGTTGTGGTAGTTCACATGAGTAGCAAGATTTTCTAATAAAACTTCAGAGCAAAAATAAGGGTGATAATGAGATGTCCTGTTAGGACTTTTTTTTTAATATGCTTTAGTTAAACCAATACATTAGTACCAGCATCAGGATAATTACGAGTATCATAGATAATGAGCTCTCTTATTGATTACTGCCCTTTCATAACCCACTGTGGTTAATTTCTAGAGTGCACACAAACCAAACAACTTAAAAGGTACAAACCTGACATGGTATCTGAAAAGATACCTTATATTTTAATAGTTCACCTCTTCTTAACTGAGACTAAAATAAGACAAAATGTGTCTACTAGTGTCTTTTGGTAAGATCCACACATTGCATGTACCAAGGCAGAAGCCCATGGGACTTCAGTACAACACAAGAAGTTTTCAGATTTTGAGCTGAGCTTCTCTGGTGGGAAGTTGTCAGCTTAGAAGAGCAGAGAATGAACAGAGAGTTGTACATGGCGTTTGTTACTCCTTGAGTTGAAGATTTTTGAACTCTACGGAAAATTTTATAATGAAAAGTCTTTGCACACATGAGTAATTCTACATAAGAAGTACCTGAAAAGCCTTGCAGACTTGCACATGTGGCAATTGTACCCATAGCAGAAATATATTTGGGCTCCTGGAGAGAGCTAACAACTGAACTGAACTGTTTAAAAATGCTCAAACCAGAACTGTTTTGAATGGTAAAAACCAAGGTACGCAGGCGGGCTGAAGGCAACAAGGTCCCTCGGCATGCTGGCCGCCCTCTGCTAGGGGTGGTGGTGTGGAGAGGATCCTGTGGGGCACTTCAGCCAGCCCTAGAGATCCTGCAGCAAGAGCTGGAAGGAGCCTACAAGCACATGGAGGCACCCCTGGGCAGCCCTGCTCCAAACCAAGGCTGCTGTAACTCCAGCCCGGGGAGGCTGTTGGGGCCCAGCCAGGTCCCTGCCCACAGCTGAGTGGGGGCCCCTCCCCAACCCTGGCCCAGCTTCTGGGCTGCCTTCCCTGCTTCTAGTTTTCTTTCCTGCCTTACATGTTAGTGTTTATTTTATATGCATTTATTGTTACTACATCAGGTTTACAGGCCTGTATTTCACAGTAGCTTTAAAATATGATGCTGTGGTAGCCTACTGCCTTCTTTTATGGTGGCTATTTTTAATTAGAGAAGGAAAGCAGCAGCATTACTAGTCTACCAGCATAATGGTTATACCGCTTTCCATGAGAAAATACAGATACTTACCAACAGCAGCTAGCTGTTAGGTTAACAAGGGAATGCACTATAACGTAGATGCCTATAACAATTACAGCAATCCAATGTTAAAATTTTTCTTTTCAGCTCTTCTTCCATATGGCTAGCCTTGGAGCAAGCAAGGCTATTTAATGACTTCTCATTTCTACCCCAATAATTCCATACTGTGGAATTAAAATTGATTTTCTTTTAGCTCATGAAGATCCAGTGTTGGCTGTCTTTTCCCTGATGCAAAGCCAAGGGAACGCTGTGGAGCC
Organism: Eulacestoma nigropectus; assembly: GCA_013397775.1. Lineage (NCBI taxonomy): Eukaryota > Metazoa > Chordata > Aves > Passeriformes > Eulacestoma > Eulacestoma nigropectus. Next base: position 1,763,417 of record VZTE01003316.1, on the reverse strand, counting down.
TGTCCATAAACTTTAGTGGACATTGAGTCAACACGTAAATACGCACCAGTGACAATGACAGAAAACGGGGACAGCAGCATTTTGACTCTCAGCAGGGAACCTCAGCCTAAGAAAGCAGTGCCAAAGGCTTTCCGTAATCAAGCTATTGAGAAAGCAAGAGACACAGTGGGAGCTGGAGTTTCTTGTTGTTAACGAACCATCTCTATGGCTTAAAACACAAACTTCAGTGGTGAAATTACACCATCAGCAGCAGTGCCCTGGAGCTGCTTCCAGGCTAAACCTGAACTGCCAGCCAAAGCCCCCATCGTGCTTTCCTCCTGCTGTGCCAAATGACTGCTGATACAGCTGAAGCCCTCACTGCCCAGCCGCAGTGACACACTTGAAAATCAACATTTTCTCTGCTCCCAATCTTCTTGGGTCATACCAGGAGTCTCAAGAAACCAGGTTCTCCACCATCAGACCATAAGGTGTTTTTCATTCAGACATACCTCAGGTAGGAATCTTTTGTGTATCAGAGTGGTTGTGTGGTGAGATTTTGAACCACCATAAATAAATTAGCAAGTCTCCCACATTTTCTTCACTACTTGGAACACCTTGACAGCATTGACATGCAGTTCTGATAACAACTGCTGATGTCAGATGTGGATTTTTCAATTAAAATGACAAGACCCTTTTATATTTCCTAAAAAGCTCCAAAATTTCTGGACTGAAATTTAGATAAGGTTTTGCTGTTTTCATGTACACAAAAAAAATCATAAGTTTTAACTAAGATTCCATTTCCTGGGCATGAAAAATTTAAAAAGTTTGCCTTCATCTGGCATTTTCTAGGAAAAAAAAGAGTCCAAACACTTTTTTATATCTACTAGAATAATTACTAATCTTAAAAGAAAATTGTCCAAAGTCCAATTTTTGAGCCTTAATACATATAAATAAAAGATTATATAGTTGATACATAAAACCAAGCTCTGAGGTTTAAATTGTAAGCTCCTTGGAGCCAAGAACTGATCACACTTATCTGTAAAGCACCAGACATAGTTCTCAGTTTTCTACGAACAGCAAAGTAGCAATGGGATCTTTTGGAAGACTTAACAAGGATGGTTTTGTTTTGATAGATTTCTTCCCTATCAGCTTAAGACAAATGAAAGCTAGAAAAACTGAGTTGCTTCCAGATAAAAAAGTGCAAGTTCTCACAACACCACAAATCCATTTAAATGAAATGCTTTTTGAAAATCAAACCAGTTTTCTGTTTGTTTCTTTGTTTTAATAAAATGGTTCCTATGATTTGAACTCCTTCTTCCTGCATATGGAGACCAATATCAATCGTACAGAAGACTGTGGCAAAAAGAATAACTGTCTTATTTGGCAAAATTTGAATGATGTGGTTGTTGATATGGCTTGCAAAATGCAAAACACACCAAATTCTTGTCGTTAAGGTATATAAGCTTTTTGTAACATTTTCAATTCTCTGAGCATACAAAGCAGTAGTCTTTCCCTCCTTGTTCATTACCTACAACACACTTTCTCTGATAGATGACCTTTTAAAAATATTGATAATGCCACCATGGCTATTGTGACCTGCCAGAGGGACTGTGTAAATTGACAAGAATGAGAGATTTGCCCTGACTGACAAAGTAAATAAATTTTGTGAGGAGAACGTGACTTTATGTTTACTTTGGCTTCAGGCAGACTCTTGCATTTCAAGTGAGTGCTGTATGAAGCAGTATTCAGAACTTGTGGTGGAGTTTTTATTGTCAAGTCCTTCCTGAGACTATTGCAGCCTGGAAAATATGTCTGTGCCCCAAACAAATGCTAGTGAATTACTAAACAAAAATAAATTTTGGAAAATCCATCTCTAAGTTGTGTGTATGTTCTGACTAAGTCTGATACTGGAACTTTTTCTTCCTGAGTGGTCAGTGGACTGCTGTCCAGCCATTATTTATGAAGCATTAATGTTTGCAAAGGGTGATCTCTAGAACAAAATATATGCGTTGTTGGCAGCAGAGTGAAAGAAAAGCACATGCAGGTAAAAAAAAAAAGTAGGACAGGAGTAAATGCAGGTGAAAAAATAGGACAGGAAATCATAAACAGCAATTTTGCACTGATATAACTGATGATGAAAATTTACCAGTCAGGTTTCCTTTCATGCTTTTGTTCTGTTTCTCTTACCACCATGAAAGTAACTTGGGCTGGCAAATTGTTGATCGTGATACAGATGAAATGGGTGGGAAAAAAAATCTGTCAGGAGTATCCAGCAACAAAAGACAGATAGCACAATTTTCAATAAATACATACAACAGAAGATGAACCTCAGAAGCTTCTATATACAGGTAATCATTTCAAATTAAGTGCATTTTACAAACCCTTTCCCAAAATGGGACTAATTCATACTGAGAGAGTAGAAGTTTCAGATCATTACAGTAAGAGAGATGAAATAAAAAGGAACAGCCTCACTCTGAGTCCATCTTTACAAATAACAGACAAAGCATTTCTGCATGATGCTGCCTCTTGCAGCATCAGCTGTGCACCACCCAACGCTGATCTCTCAGAGACATGAGGCTTTTTTAGATAATATGTACTAATAAAACCATTCAATGTTACACTCAGGCACTAGACAATCTGGTGAAAATTTGATTCCTAGATCAAACAAATTGATATTGCATGGCAATTATTTATACTTTGTTCTGAACTCTACATGGTGCATAATAATCACATATGCTCTTGCTCAGTATCTTGTCACTTGAGTTAGTCATCAAAAGGGTGGGTCAGAAATAGTGCAGCTAGAGCTGAAAATACATTTGTCTGTGTCACCTTCACACCATATGTGTAATTTTACTATTATTTATTCCACTTTTCTAGTTCTTGCTAAAATGCTTTCTGCAGATGTTGGAACTGCTGTCAGGAGAAGAGCACAGCCCAAGATCCTTATGCTCTTCAGGCTCTTCCACCATCAACAACCGACAGCAGTTACTAAGTACATGCCAAAATGTTAATTTTATTCCTAATGGGAGCCCCAGCACATGTGTTTCTTTGGCTTCACTTTTCTACAGATGCAGTGATCAAAAGAGAATCTCAGCGTCTAAGACTAATGTAGGAAACAAACCAGGAAGGCAGATGATGAGCTAATCAAAGGGACAAATAACTAGGTCTCCAAAATGCATGAATTGTTTCCCTTTGAAATGCCAGCAAGGCCATATGAGGTGGTTCAGCAATTTACATGCCATTCGTAGAAGAATAAATTTTACTTTTGAACTGCTATTCACTGAAAAAAATGTTTGTTTTATGTATCAAATCCTTCATTATCACACTGGATAACCAAACCTCCAAAATGTTTTCTATGTTTTTTTTGGTAGGCTGACCTTGATTAAATGTCAGGCAGAAGGATGGGGGTGGAGGAAAATAATATGAATTATAAAACAACTCATAGGTCAAGATAAAGACAGTTTAATAAAGCAAAATCAAAGTTCATGTACAAAAGCAAAGGAAAACCAAATAATTAATTTTCAAACAGAATCAGACAAGGTATATGAGACCCCTGTTGCTTTTGAGTACTTAATATCACTGTATGTACTCATAGTCGTTAGGACCTATGTGCTTTTATAAACACCCGTTCTCTCTGAGGCCGGAGATTTTTTTAGATTTTTCTAATTGAAGAATTACCTGTGAACCTACATTTTTGAGATTATTGTCAGAAAAGAAACAGTACAGCACAAGGACCTCACAGACTCCACTTATCCCTAAACAACCCCTAGTAAATGTACACACACATATATGAATTTGAAGGCAGAATAGGAAGGGTCAGTATGGTTTCCTACATGTTCAGGACCTCTGAATTAATAAAAAAAGAAAATCAGCCTTAGACTTGGATGAACCAGATTTTTAATTTTCCAGCAATATTAACATTCAATCATTGTAAGAATATTTGACAGAAGGGAAAACACAGTTCTCATTAGAATTCCATTTCATACAGTAATAGAGAAATGAAAAATAACTAATATATTCTTTGGAAAGCATTTTCAGAAGGATTCAGCAGTGGCTCAACAGACTTCAGGACACTTCAGGTGACTTCAGAAGGTTGTTTGGTCAAACCTTAGAAAAATACCCTATGCCACCCTTTTTTACTTTCTCCCAGCAACACATGGGGAATGAAATCCTGGCTTCATATAATGCTGTGGGAACTTTGCTGCTGACTTCAGTAGAGATAAAATGATTTTTACAATAGGCCATTTATGCTGACGGAAATGAGACAACTATGAGGAAACTCCAGTTACTCCACTTATTCATTGCTCTCTTCAAAAGAGACAGAAAATCAGCCCAAAATGTACTGGAGACTGAATCAAATTATTTAAGAAACCAGAAGTGTAGTCTTTTTTCCTACTTATAATTCCTGTTTGGTTGGTTTTGTTTCGGGGTTTTTTTGCCTTCTTTTTTTTTGTTTTGGTTTTTTTGCTTGTTTTTGGTTTTGGGGGTTTGTTTTGTTTTGTTTTGTTTTGTTTTGTTTTGTTTGGTTGGTTGGTTTTTTTGTTTTGTTTCGTTTTTGTTGGGGCTTTTTGTTTCTTTGTTTTTTGTTTTTTACCCCTGGCCTGCAAACAAACAGGGACTGCAGGTAGACTCATTATCTATATAAAACTGTCACAATGTAGGATGTGATGAGAAGAATAATGAAGAACACGTCAGGAATGTTTCACAGTTGTCTGTTTGACTGCAAAAAACTCTTGGACGCTCTGCCAGAAGAGGATTGACAAAACTGCCAAGTAGCGGAGGAGAAAGCACTGCTGAAAAGGAGGATTATACTCAGAACTATCTAGAAAAGACATTTTTGAGAGAAAGAAATTGAAGGCTGGGGAAAACCCCTCCTAACTCAGATTTAAAACTCAGTGGTGCTCCACAAGGGAAAGGTGCTCCTTAAGGGGAAGAAGGAAACTGGTCTGTCCCGCTGAGAACTGGCCACTGATTTTGCCTGTTGCCCTTGTTCAGGTATGACAGAGCTGCCTGCCCAGGAGCAGGTGTCCAGGGACAGATAAGAAAGAAGGGATTCCCACAGGTCAAGATGTGCTGACAACCCCACTGACACAGGCTGTGGTCTCTAGGAAGCCCAGAAATGTAGCCCTGTGGGGCTCATCAGTCAGGAATAGGAGGTGTGAGGTGGCATTAACACCAGAGAGCTCATTATCCTGTGATAATCTGTCACTGACTGAAAAAAAGACTTGTTTGCATAAAGTAGGTTTTTTACCAGCATTCTATGAGATGGGCAAAATTTGATTTTCTTAGGGCTGGGGTTACATCTAAAAATAATGAAGGCTTCTAGCAATTGTCAGAAGAGGAAAGCAGTGACACTGCTGAAAAGCTGGGCCTTTTCAGCACTCTTTTTAAAGAAAAAAGTACAAAGTAATCAACAGACAGAGTGGTTCCTGATATCTTAAACTTATTTCAGATCAGGTAGAGCCCCATAGTTTTTACCAAACAAAAAGGGTTGAGTTGGACTGAGTAATTTTTACACGTTATCTACAATATGTCCCATCCTGAATCTAAGAAAACTCTAAATGCACTGTTTGCTTGCACAGGTCTTTACTGCAACACTGTGTGAACTGCCGTACTGAGGTATCATCTTCCTATTTGTCAAAAATAGCTAAAAAAAAAAAAGAATTGCTAACTGAATGTCAGGTAGGCTCACTTTCATCCTTTATCTCAGAGATAACTGGGCATTCCTGGATTTCTCTTACAGCAGAACCGGCTAAGGCTAGAAATTTCTCTCTTATACTCCCAGTCTGGGACAAAAAGATCAAGCAGAAAGGTGTATTTTTTAAAAACCAGAAATTCAGAAATCTTGCATGTCACAATACGTTTTTCTGAATCAGTTTAGTACCGCTGACTGAACATCCAGAGTTTGGTGCTCACATGTTTCTTCGTATGCTGGGCTCTTTGATCAAATGACATCTATGCTGCATCATCTTAAAACAGATTAATTTCCCTCATTCAAAGGACAGATGTAGCAGAGACAGGAACCTTATGCAGAATCATATGGACTTGTGTGCAGCTCACTGGAGACACTCTGGCAGCCCCAACAAGCAGAAAATTGTAAGTGAAATTGATTCAGACAGAACTTTTAACTTTAGTTCAAAGGAATGAAAACAAAACAATCACGTAAAAATTGACATATTCCCACAGACAGTATCAACTTTAAAAGGAAACCACAAATCCACAGTGGGAAAACACAAGTTCTGATTAGCTTTATTAATTACTAATGACTTAATAAATAAAACAGTAAAATATTATGTCTTTTGCTTCACCAAATTTACATGTATCTGCATCCTAGAATATATGTGTGCTACTGACCTTTTATGAAGTCCTAGTTTCTACTGGGATGGTAGAACAAAGTTTATCGATGAATTTTATATCTTAGTGATGAATTATTGATACAGCAATAGGTATTCCTAGTTCTTCTCTCTGAGGAAGCATAGCTTCACATGGCTGTGATTAGAAATGATCAATTAGCCTTTTTTTTTACTGGTTTCTAACTGGTGTTTTAGAAATAACTAAGAAATACCCAAGCAGAACCAAGCAAATATAAATTACTACCTACACTAGTACTGTGTCTACTTTCAGATTTGTAGCACACTCTATAAGACTGTAAAAGTATGAAAGTATCAAACTGTTCATAGCGATTTGTTTTGTTTATTTAGGACATGAACTCTGTAAATGCCAAAGGAAAATGCCCCTTGGTCTATCTATCAAAAGGTATTAACTCTGGGAACACACCTTGCTGGACTAAATCCAGTTGAAAATGATGGAATATTTTACCAGACAGAGTCACACAGGGTCTGGGAACCAAATAGGTATTTCCTCATTTTTACATTTTCTTTTTTCTTCTCTCTCTCTTTTTTTTTTTTTTTTTCCTTATTTCCTTGTAACTCTATGTGTTCCATTACCTATGCTCTTATTAGGATGATACAATTTTCTTATTCATGTTACACTGTGGTTTTCATCTTTCTTAACTTCAGAGTACCAGCTCCACATTTGCCCTCTGGCCATGGCCCTAAATGCCTGTATCAGATCCAGGGAATATCTGTAACACAATAACACTCTGGTTCTGCCTCTTTTTGTCCTTTCACCCAAGGACCAACCTAAGGAATCATCAAGAAGAGAGTTAAACCAATCTTTAGGCTATCTTAAAATATCACAAGTCTGATGAAACAGTAGGGATAAGAGTTGGGGGAGAAGTTTCATATTTATGTACATATAAAACTGATAGATGGGTATTTTAATATGTTTAGTAGGCACCACAGTTGAAAAAAATCAGGAGAAGAAATCCTACTTTTCCTCCCCTCTTTCCAATGCCAGCATGGCAGTAGGAGAAGCACATGATTTTGCTCATCTCTGTGAATCCTTTGGACAGAACAAGAATTTTCAGTGAAATGAAGGACAAAGTATCCTTGCTCCTGCCACGCATGACAGAGGGAAGCCCCAAGTAAAGGCAGCAGAGGGCCCTGCATGGTTTCAGTAGAAGTCAGATGCAAGATGGTCCACACAAACACTTTAAAAAAAAAGTATTACTGTATTATCAGTTTATTTTCTATGTATATACATATATATGTAGGGAGGAAGAAGAGAGATACTCAAAATTATGAAGTAAAGCTGGATGCTGACTTTATTTTGCCTTAACNTTTAAGCACTTCCTCGTTCCAAAAAAAAAAAAAAAAAGAAAAAATCTTTGATCTTCAAATATGCTACAAGCCCAACAGATTGTATTCAATTTTAAACATTCTTTAAGCTACAGGAAATAACTTAGGGGTATAATACTAGACTTCCCACTTTGAAAAACCTTTGCATGAAAATTATATTTGGGCATCCAAAGTTAGTCGCCCTGATTTTCAAAGACACTGAACACATTTCTGTTCACGTTGCAAACAGAGGGTGAAGTCAGAATCAGCTACGGGTAATAAGCATTTATGAAGAGCAGACCACTAATTTATATGCCTAGAAATGGACAGCAATTTAAATTAAATGTAGGTACCAACACTGGAAAATGCCTGCCCTGGATCACAAGCATGAAAAAGACTCTAGGGATGCCATTAACTGAATTGACCTCTTGTGTGCATAATTGGCACTAAGGCCAAAAAAGCCAACAACTGTACTTTTGGAAATTTTATTTAATAAGGACAATAGAGGATGGTTTTGTTATGAACTTTTGATTATTACAAAAACACTGATTGCATGGCCTGTTTCCTTAGAAACTAACCAAAAGGTGACATATTCTGTTGACTTTCTATTATGCATTCATAACATCATCCTTCAATGCTGTGTCATAAAGAATTTATGTAGGACATTAATCATGCAAGACCATTAAATTGTTATCTCATTTCAGTGATAATTGTTTACTGCTATAAATGGCTCACGTTTTGTTCCAACAGTTGGACTGTGACTAAAATGTATCCTCAGAGCAGTGTTGGCAAAGATTAACTTCTTCAGAGAAAAGGAGTTATGAAAGTAAGGGAGCATTTTATGACTTTGTATGAGAAAATATGACTTGCAAAAACTTGGTAATTCAATCACCAAGTGGACCAAATGGAGCAGCGGCAATACGAAACCTGACCTGCTCACAACTATGGGCATCTGATCAAGAGTTCTAGGCAAAGGTTTTTGCAAAATCCTCATGTTAATAATGCACCTGGCCCCTTCCCCAAAATAAAATGAAGAGAGTATAATTTTTTTTTCCTATTTATAATTGCTTAAAACAATGTCAGCTGAATGTAATAAAAATTAATTATGAAATATTCGTGCAATTATGAAGAAAACACAGACTGAAAACTGAAAGTCAAGCATTTACAGAAAGGAATGTTCATAAAAAACCAGCAAACCTGCCCCCCAGCATAACTCAGCTAATCAAAGTTATGCTGTGCAACACAGTGATTTGTCACCTGCTTTTAGATTTCCCTATTGACTCCCGTGTGGAATAAGAATGGGATCAATTTAAAGCAGTCCTTTATTCCCATGGGTGCCATCACTAATGCTGCTGTCTGTTACTGCTTTCTAAATGGAACCCAATGATATATTTTTCTGTAGCAAAGTGTCTACTTTATGAGCATAATAAATAGCAATGGCCCTTTAATGACAACTTTAGCTTTGGCCATTATAGTACATTTTAAGTGCTTAAAAACACTAATGGGAGCTATCCAGTGTTAATTATACTTAAGATATGAGTGCTGTACACAAGAACTACTGCAACATTAAGTAAAACACTTCTGCTAATCCTAATTATAGCCTGTATAGAAGAGATAAGAAAAATCAAGTGCTCCTTTACAGCAAGTTCCTAAAATAGCAGAGACAGGAAGGACGAATTGGCTGGAAAAGCACTGGAAGCATCTTCTACCACAGGACTTGATCCTTATTTACACCATTTATATAAGCAGCTGCTTGCACAAGTTCTGCTCGTCTGGACTGGCCCTGTCATCATCAACCTTCATCATCATCAACTGTACAGGGATAATCTGTGCCCAGTTGGAGCCAGCTGGGCTCTGTACAAACATGAATTAACACAGACATTAATCTGAAAGAGCAGGCTGTAGACTTTAAGAAAACAGGGATAAAGGGCAGGCTGAACAGACCAGTCTAGAATCACCTTGACTAACTGTTTAACTCTGGTGCCTGAATTCAGAGTGAAGTTGCTGGGCTAGATTTCCAGGAGTGATGCAGATTTTCCTGCAGCAGCTATTCACGCCTATTTATCTCCACAGAAGAAATCTAAGATGACCATGCTTCACTTTAGACAGCTCACTAAAATGTCTAAAAACTGGGTAAGGGATTAATTTGGCCTAACTGCTCACAAAAAGTTAGTGCTCACATCTTAGTTGAGTGTTTAAACAAAGATAATTTCTCACTCGCTTACAAAAGTCAAGGACTGCATATTTTGACTTTTTGAAGCATTTCAGCAGGGACAGAGGGGGAGCAGAAATCAGAAAAACTCTTGAAAAATACAAGTAAAAATAATTCAGATAAAGTCCACAAATACTTCAGACATGAGCTCCAGTACTAATGCTGTTCAAATTACAATGTCTGTATGATAGCACTGGCCTTTACTTGTCTATGTTTATGGCAAATGACACAGAAAGAAAATCATAAACCCTCTCAGAAAGTCAAGGGCATCTAACAGAAATAATTGAAATACACAGAAAAGGAAGATGTTCAAAGAAGAGTTTTAATGTATTGCTTTTTTAATTGCACAAAGTTCAGTTCGATGACAGTGTTTCAACACACTTATTTCCAGCCAGTTGAGGACTGAGTGGACGTCATAAGGAACACAACTTAGAAACTTATCCTTAAAGTACTCTGAGCCTTCAGCTGCTCTATTAATTTGCAAATTAACCAGGAGAGAAAGTGACAAGAGACTTCATCATACTAGTGAAGTCCTGACTGGGACAGTAGCAAAACCAAACCTGTCCTCCCTCTTTATCATTCAAATATAACTTTTGTAAACTCCATTTCTGTTCAGACTTTTGGTAACAGCTCCATCTGGTTTACTATGTCCATACTCAGCACTTAGAGTTATTTTCAGAATAACAGTCCTTGTTAGTCTTCCTGTTTTACAAAAGGTCCCTGAATTTATGAGCAGTTCAGTCATCAGGATGAACCGGGACATTGGTTTCAAAACCAAAAGAGAGAATAATATAATCTTCTGAAAGCAACTGTGTTGCTTGAAGGTAGGTCAATCAGGTTTTTATGGCTACAGCTAAATGCTTTATCTACAAGTTTGCCAGCACTTGCTTGAAGGTAAATTACTGAAGAAGTCTGTCTTAAATTTAACTTCAAATAAGCATGCATTAAAAAAAAGATAAATAAAAAAAGCAATGAAAAAGTGTCTGTGACTGACGGTATCTAATTACTGCGGATATAGATTATGGTCTCCTGTTTTGTAGAGTTTTATTTCTCCTACTGTTCCCACTCTGCTACTTCAGAGTCATGGGAATGTCTCCAACATGATGCCTTTTAAGGGAAATAAAGGCAGAGCCTAAGAGAACGATGGCCACGTGCTGAGGTAACACCTGACAGGTTCAAGGCTGCGAGACACAAATGCAGCCCCTACAGCCAGAGAGTCATGACAAACCAGTAAAACCATGTGCAACAGGAAAGCAGCAGCTCTGAGGAGGGCAAAGAGACAATCAAGATGGACACATATTTTTGTTCTCAATCTTGGTGATGTCAATCACGATACCGACCGCCTGGGTAAAGCACTGAAAATCTTACAGGGATGTGTTACTGTTTTCATTTAAAGCTTTGAGTACAGTGTGAATGAGCCTGTTGGAGACAGAAAGTGCTAAAACATGTTATTATTATACATAATAGTAATAAAAAAGTTCCGATATCTTGCAAAAACTGTAATGCATCAGCCTTGATTTAAAACGGGACAACAATGCATCTGCTTAGCATCTTGCAGATTTCTTCACAGTGAGCATTCAAAAGAAGTGTCCTTTGAAGAATCTTTATCAACTCAAACATCAGTCTTTTATAAATTGCAAAACTGTAAAAGCTGTTTTTCCTTTGCCATCTTTATGATCTATTTTTTAAATATACTTGCTTCCTCTTCAGATAATAACAGATTTTCTTTTAGTGGTTGAGATAGAGCACAGAAAAAGGTGAAAATGTTTTGACCACTGAAATTTGATATTTCACACTGCCTTGATAAGGATGTCAGAAATCATCCTCATAATTTGTAATCCATCTAGGACTATTTTTGTAAAGCCTTTTTGACATGCAGTTTGTTACTACTCTAGTCATTTCTTTGGTACTATTTCTACAAGACTGTCAATATTTATTTTGCCATGGTTAGGTAGCTCTTCTTATAAATATGGAGAATATATGTCCATTCCCTAAATTGACATTGACAATCCATAATATTTAAATAGAATTAGCATCACCAATTTTCAGTGTAGAGTATATTCAGTGAGCCTGCTGCAGAATGCACAGGATTCAGGATAATTAGCATATGAAGCTACTCTTGCCATTTCGCTCCTCTATTTATATTAAACTCATTACTGTGCCATCATATTTCAGAAGTAGTGATGCAGAATTTGGATTTGACAACGATTCAGGAATGAGCCAGCCAGAAAATTACCTGTGGGGACTCACAGACCTTTCTATAATATCTGCCCACCTGGGCATCAGTCCAAGTAACTGCATTTTCATGTCACTCAAGGGTGCTGCCCGCAAGTGGAGAGCCAGCTGATCTGTATTGCAAATGGTACAAATTGTTTCATTCATAGGAGACAGAATTCATCCCAATAGAGTCAAAGGAGCCAAGAGAGCAGGGGCAGTCCCAGCCCCCACCTATATCCTTGCCTAGCTCAACAGGGCTATGTTATAAAACAGAGACTGGGCTTGCTGGACCCTGTTCCCCAGGGTCGCTGGATTTATCCCCTTGTCTACAGGTGATGGTAGGTGCAAATAGTGCTGGTAAATCAAGGTAACAGACAAAAATGTGGAGCTTCTTCAGAAGTTTTAGATGTAAGAAAGAAATTCTTTTTGATGAGGGTGATGGGACACTGGCACGGGTTGCCCAGAGAAGCTGTAGATGCCACATCCCTGGAAAGTGTTCGAGGCCAAGTTGGATGGAGCTCTGAATACCCTGGTCTAGTGAAAGGTGTCCCTGTCCACAGTAGGGAAGTTGGAATGAGATGACTTTTAAGGGTCCCTTCCAACTGAAACCATTCTGTGATGCCAAGTTACAGCTGCTGGACTTCAGGGTCAGCAGTTATTTGTCACACTGTGGCTGTGTACAGGTACACAGTCAGCTTCTGGGCATAATCCTAAATTAGGAGGTTCCTGCTTTCCAAGGTCTTTCTTGTTCTATTCTCAGTCTAGGGTTATAATTCATCATCCTTTCAGTTGTGTCTAACTGTTTGCAGTGCTGAACACTAAGATGAATAATGAATATCTATGCTCTAACTTGCACATATACACGCACACACACACACATATGCATATATGCATTCTGAAGGATTATTTCTGTACACATCACTTCAGATTGTGAATTGGCACAACTGAAGGAGGGGTGAACTATTTAGTCTGGAAGTGCACACGGAGAGGGACAGGATGCTGGCTTTCAAACTAGAGAAAATGTCTAAGCAATCAGTACCTTCACAGGAGGGTGCCAAGAAAATGACGGAGGCAGAAGCTACCAGGGGCTTAAGGGAAGAAGAGAGAAAATTTCTTGTAACACTGCAGATGCTGGAGAAGGTAGACATGAAGTTTCTGAAAAAGAAGACTTCTGTCTACTGCTTGTTTAGATTAAGATCACAGAAACAGGGCTCATTGCAAGTTTCTTGAAGTAAAGAGGGGTCCCAATTATTCCGAACTTCTGTTTTCAGTTTGCTCTGTTTGATAGCATGGCTGAGAAACAGTAACATATAGGAGCTTACTTAACAATGACTCATTGAAACAGGCAGAAATGTAGCAGTTATATCCACCTGATCTACACCACTGCATGATTCTGGCACCACTGTCCTGAGGGGGAAAAAAACCACCCACTTTCTTTATTTTGTCCTACTTATCAGTCATTACACCACAACATTGGAGTCTTGGTAACACTTATTCCCATGCAAAAGAAGTAAAGTTCTACTGCTAGCACCTTTCAAGCATGCCTATCCCAAAGAAGCCATTTCCTTTGGGACATATAAGATGTGATCTCAAATTGTATATAAGCAGTTCAGTTATGTTGGCCAATTTTAGGCAGAGCCTCTTTTCTAGGATAATTCCTCTGTTGAAATGGTGGAGCATTTATGGCTTGGAATTGCTGAAGGGATGTACCTACACTGCAGGTCAATAGAGGACTCACTCTTCAGTGCCATCAATCTCACAAGGACTGCATTTACTTCACAATTTCATGAAAATGAAAATAATGGACTGAGATCTCTTTTGTCTAGTAAATCTTCTGTGAGAAAAGTATGATAACACCTATGAGGTGTTCAGTGCTCTCAGTGTCTTCATCTGCCCAAGTCAACAGCAGTTTCTGGCATCGAGCACTACACAAGAATTTCACAGCATCTTAAGACATTCATTCTGCACAAACAAATCTCAGTCTTCCCCAAATACGCAGAGCATCACTTATCCCCTTCATCTTCTCCTGACTGGTGACACTTTTGTGTTCAGTATATGTTATTTGAAATATCAGAGAAGTCAGTTTGAGAATTTACAAATGATATTTGAATGGGAATCCTAGAAGGAACTATAAAGTGGCATGCAAACGTTCAACGGAATGACCACCTCTCTCTCTCTCTCCATTTCAGACTAGATTTTATTCTAAATTGTGTCTTTTCTCCTGCCTAGGATGCACATAATGCTGGTGGCATGTAATTAGCGAATAAGGATTTTTGTTAATATAGATCACCTCAGAGTCGATGACATCACTATTTTTTAACAGCCATGAAAAAAAGAAAAAGTAGGCTCACTACCCCCCTAATTATCATACAGCCACTGGCAAAGGCAATAGCAAATAAAAATTAAATTGTTTATTAAAAAAAGTATTAATAATAAACAACCCTCCTGTGAAGGGGTCGTGTTAAAGCACATTTAAATTATCTGCTTTTTATTCTAGGATACTGTAGATCACTGTAGACTTTCACAAGTGGTCATCAGAGAAACGTGCAAGAGAGCCACTTATCCTGGAATACAGTGCCAAGACAGAAGTGTGAAGTCCACATTTGCATGGGTTTATATTTTTCCAGCCAGTAGATTTCCCAGCAAGGTTGGTTTTTTGTGTTTACAATTAATTGGTACAGAAGTTTTGGCATTTCTGAGTATTAAAGGCACTATTCTCTCACTTTTGTGGCCTAACCTTGAACATCTTTGAGGTACTTTATATCAAAATACTATTGTGTCTACACCAAATTTGGCTACCAAAATATGGCAGATGAAGACAGAATTTTGGACCCAAGACACAAAATTTCATAACATTTAATGCTTATATTTAATTTTTTTAAAATAAAGAATAAAAAGATTACTCATACGTATAACAGGAATATTACAGACAAGAGTAGCACATATTACACATTAGTACAGTACACTATTGCTAATGCATTGAATGTATGCTTGACTATGATGTGAATATTTGAGTAATAGTTTATCAAATCATAAGATTTTTACTAAACCTTTAAAATAATTGATTACTACACTTTTGAAATATCTACCTTCAAAATTTTGAAACTATTAGGTATAGAAGTGGGACCACAAATAAAATTCACCAAAAAAAAAAAAAAAATCAATGAGAAATATTCTCATAAATGTGAAATCAATCAAAATGTCCACCTTTTCAATGTTGTAAGGAGGGGAAAAAGGAGTATCGATTTATCACTGCAAACTTTCATAACCATAAATCACGATCAAAGAATGGCTGATACTGGATGAGACCTCTGAAGGTCATCTCATCCAACTGCCCCTGCTCAAGCAGGGCCACCTACAGCCCAGGACATTGTCCAGGTGGCTTTCCAGTATCTCCAAGGATGGAGACACCACAGCCTGTCTAGGCAACCTGTGCCAGTTCTTGGTCACTATTATAGTGAAGAATTGTTTCCTTGTGCTCAGAAGGAACCTCCTGTCTTTCAGTTTGTGCCACTGGAGCGAGCTTGGCTCCATCTCCTTTACCCACTCCCTGCAGGTATTTACACACATTAATAGGTTCTACCCTGAGTCACCTCCACTCCAGGCTGAGCAGTCCCAGCTCTCAGCCTTTCCTCATTAGGAGGGAGATACTCCAGTCCCTAAATCCATGCCCACGGAAAACATGACATCCTTGCCTATTCAAATTTCCATCTGGATTACATGGAATTGGGTGATTGATTAATTTGTTTACAAGGATGAAGCTGTAATAAAGTCATTCTTTACAAACTAGTTGGACCTGCTCCTTCTTAGTCAAAAAGATAATTGCAAGGCCTGATGATTAATTTTTATTTCTATTCATACAAGTGGAAATTACAAGGGTGGTTTTTTTTTCTTTTTGTAGTTTTACAAGTGGAGTATGGACAACCTTGTGTCTGAGAGAGATCAGAAGCATAAACTTGCCAAAGCTCTCATCTTGTCTAATACACTTTCTGTGTTCCAGCTAAGCTGATCCCATTTTTCTCTGTTGGCATCAGTTTATGTGAGGAAACACCACTGTGTCCGAAGAGCAACACCAGCTTTCAAAGATTTGCTCAATTACCCTTTTAACACTCTTAAATATCTGATATTTGTATTTTATAACAAAGATCATAGATTGTAAGCTTGAGCTGTTTTACTGTTTATTCATTCATAGCCACATAGGTAATGAATTTCCTCCTTTGTCTAGTCCCATCATGTGTCCCCCAAGGGAACTGACTGTTAAATTCCATGTCAGGTAATTATTTACTGCTTGCTGTATGTTTGTTGTGGTTTTGATTCTGGTTTTCTTCTGTTTCATTACATTCTGCGATGCTGTGTCTCGTTGAAAATCCTGACTATCCCCTGAACTGAAAGAGATGGAGCCAATGAGAGCCTCAAGGCTAAAGCTGATAAATGGATGTACCAGAAGAACAGGCTACTCTGAATTTTGGTTATGAGGAGCACTTGAGAGAGAAGATATTGGTCTTAATTAAATATTCATAAGTATCATTCAATACAGACAGACTTTTCAGGAAAATGAAAATAAGCGTATTTTTAATGTCTGCTCCTGATTGAAACACATCTATATCTTTTCCTTTTTTATATTTTAACATCCATTTTCCTCCCCAGGGTTTTTGCTTTCTAAAGCTGTGTTGAAATAGCCACACTGGTAAATTAATAGATTCAAGGAATTTCTGTGACAGGAAGGACAGTTAACATGGCAAGGCTTTTCCTTGTTTTATAGTTTTAACAGGTTCCTGCTCACCAAAGCAGAGCAAGTTAAAATGGAGGCTGTATTGCCACTGGGCAGCGTGTTTGACCTCTGAAGGCAGTAGGAGAGTACAGCTGCCCCCAGTCTGTGTTCTGGGACATCCCTTCCAAAAATCCAGAGGTAGGCCACATCCTCCCAAGCATTGCTGATGTGCTTAAATTCCCGAGTGGTCTCTCGCTAAAAAAATTAATGGGATTTTTGTTTCTAAGTGATTAAGAAACATTTGAAAATGAAATGGAAACTTGCTTTTTTTTTTTTTTTTTTTTTTTTTTTTTTTTTTTTTTTTTTTTTTTTAATAATTTGCACACTGCTACCTTGCATTTCATACAGTAAATGCATTTTTCCCTTTATTGTTAATTGCATGTGCAGAGGAAAACCAGGTTTTTTGCTTCCTATTTCAGGTCACCTCTGGGAAGTATGGCTATTGGACAGCTTGGCCAACTATTGAATTAAGTTAGATTTCTATATATACAGTTTATTTATATGCATCAGGCACAACCAAAAAAGTAATTGCATATCACAGGCTCCCCAGGGAAGCAGTTGTGGTCCTAAGACTGACAGAGTTCAAGAAGCGTTTGGGCAATGCTCTCAGGCTTGTGTTGGGGTTCTTGGGGCATCCTGTGCAGGGCCAGGGTTGGACATTCATGATCCTTGTGAGTCCCCTCCCACTCAGGATACTCTAGGATTCTATATGTTCCTCTAGTTAAACAGTCTTTAATCTATGCAGGGAAAGAAGCTTTGCCAAAGGCATTTATTTTCAAAATAACTTTTGTCAAGCTTATCTATATGGGCACAGAGCCAAGACAGTAAAACACACCGTGCCTGCCAGACCATGCAAACAGCACTGCCATCATTCTTACATTCCAACAGTTTTGTTTGCTTGAGGAGCTCTGCTAAAAAATTACAGTTACGGTGGAGGATGGATGGATGGATGGATGGATGGATGGATGGATGGATGGATGGATGGATGGATGGATGATAAAGCCTACAGATGGACTGCTGGAGGCTAACGGATAATACTCATCCGTAATGGAACTTAGACAGCATTTTAATAAATGTATAGTATGCAGAACTTGCCCATTCCTGAAGGAAGAGAAGAAAACAATCCAGTGGCACATTGTCATAAGTCTGTTGAGGTGGAACTGAATGGAATGGTATAACCGTCATGCACTGGGCAGACTGTGACAGGTTACAGACAGTTGATAAAATGAAATTTTAAATAAAGGAGTAACCTTGTGCTATTGTATCCTGCAATTAAAGCCATTAGGCAAAGGAAAGACCATTTTGATTTTCACCTTTATGATTCTGGAATGTGTCTCTTCATTGTGCTGATAAAATGTAATGTGTTATATATTTCACCATGACAAAATATAATTGATGTCATGAACAGTTTTAAATTATTGCTTGTATAATGTATGCTTTTAGCAGAAGTGTATTTATTATTGTAAAATTTCTGAAACTTGTTCTGAATTACCATGAAAAGCACCAGAGTGAAAGAAAAAGATTTGTCAATGACAGGACCAGTTATTTGAAAGATTTTAACTTTCAAGTCAATTTCACAATACTTTCAGCTCCCATCTTCTTTTTCTTAGGGGGAAGAAGAATAAAAGGGATAAGGGAAGAGAAATACCCATTACATTTATGAAACTAGATAAAAGCACCAATAAGCAGAACGTTATACGTAATAGCAACAAAAATTTACAAGTGTGCAATTTTGTGAAAACAGCATCTGTAAAAGAGTAAGATATAGAAAAGATTTTCATCACCAATACCAACATAAAAAAAAATCAAGCCTCTTCCAAACTAATTAGACAATGTTATCTTTTACATTCATAGACGTGTCTGGCAATGACGCATTATGGCTCAGGCTTAAGCACTGGATCATTAACTGAGCAGAAATGTTACATGCATTTGTGTATACAAGATTAAATGCTATACATTCCTGCAATGTTCCATGTTCCATTAGATTATTTTAGCCGCTCTTTTATCTCTCTGTCACTTTCAATGAGCTGTAAATTTGATAGCATGTTTACAGATATTTTTCTTCCACTGACTAAACTATCAAAAGCCTGTGTGATGATTGTATCATTTCCTTGGCCCCTTAGGATTAGAATGTGCAATGCTCTAAAACGCATTTGTATGGAATACCTACTCAACATATTCTGCACAGCTCTTTGGTCTCCTTTAGAAAGACATCCCCACACCTCCCAGACTGGTTGCTCTTGACTGCAGCAAATAAACTAAGACAGAAATCCATCAAAGATCATTCCCACATGGAACAGTATTTCAGATCAGGTTGAACTGCAAAAGTAGCTGAGGGGAAAGAGGTAAAAAAGACATAATGAAAAAACTTTTCCTAAAAGCTTCTAAATGCTCTAAGAAGTGAAGTGGGCATTTTAGAGTTGAATGCCTGGATATTCTATCCAGAGTCATCATCAGAATAGATCTCACAGTCTAGTGATTTGATAGCTGTAATAGTATATAATAGTACTACAGAATACCATTTTTCAGCTTAATAGAAGAAAAGAATCATAGACTATGTAATGTTCTACAAAATCAAATGACAAATATTTACAAATCACAGAATGGAAGGATGTTTTACCACCAATTTTAATGTTTTGCTGACTTCTGAGCAACTCAGAAACGCAAAGCAACACCAAACAGCTACACACAGAGCAAACAATTGACTGGGAGAACGAGATTGTTCTACTGAGCAACCTGGTCGAGTGCAAGGTGTCTCTGCTTATGGCAGAGGGTTGGAACTAGAGGATTTTTGGGGTCACTTCCAACCCAAGCTATTCTATGATTTTATGATGATTCTATTACCAACACTTTTTCACTTTGTCCCAGGATATCCTGTGGTGATGATACCAAACACATCTAGGTTCACACTTCAGTGCCTCTGCAGTAAGGAACAGTAGTACCAAATGAAGAATAAAATTACTATCCCAGGTCTCAGAAAAGCTACCTCCTAGCTCAGCCAAAACAATTAGAGTTTTGAGAGTGAAAATCACCATTTTCAGACACTATTATGGGAAACAAAGTACTTTTCTGCACAGATCACCTCTCTTCCTACTAGTGACTGATTACAGGACCAACCACAACAATTTGTTATCTGGAAAAGAGATAACAGAAGGGTATTTAAAGTACTTTAAGCTGTCTTTTTAATCAAATTTAAAGCTGGGAATTAAAGAATCAGAATAATACCACTAGGCAGATTCACAGACCACCAGAGAAGTCTCCAGAGAACACAGAGTTCACCCATGTTCCAGCAAAAAGCAAGACAGAAGAGAGTTTAGTGACCACTGGAAAGATTTAAAGGTTGAATTTATCCTACCATGTGTACTGCAGAACAATTAGAAATCTGTGAAACACTAGGGAGAACAGCAGAAAATCATATCTGTCCAGTGCAGATTCAGCAAGTTAATAATAGGACAAGTACTATTTACAGGGAAAATGTTTACATTTTCATATTTTCATATGTACCAAAATATAAAGCTGTTTAAGCACATTTAGATTGGCTATAGAAACAAAGCTCATTGCTGCCTGCACATACAATTTATTTTATCCAAGTTTCAGTTGCCCTTTCAGTGATTAAATGCAAAGTAAAGGTGCGTCTTTACACATTTAAGAAGGCTTCCTAACCTACTCCCTGTGCTTAAAAAAATGCCATTTGCTTCTTTTGAAGCATTTTGAAATATTATTTTTAATTTTGAAAGAGACCTGTTAGCATTATTGAATCACTGACTCTTTATTATGATCAGTAAACTTTATAGGTTAACACCAGACAAGCAACAAAATAGAAGTTATTAAAATCTAACGCACCTAATAGAGCTTTCCCACATATAGCCAGATCTTTCTTTTACTGGATGACCTGATTCAGACCTTGGGGTTTTTTTGATACTGAAAGGTGTTGAAAGGAATCCTAAGTCAAATAGATATATGGAATAAAATTAATGAAAATATTTTAGACCAGATTTTTCAAATGCAACTGGAATATTTTCAACATCTGCAAACATTCTCAAGACAAAAAAATAAAGAAAAACAGCTGCTTAATGCATATTTTTAAACATCCCTCTAGACCAGGTAATTCTGAAGGTTTTGGGTATTAAATTATGAAAAGATTTATAAACAATTCATCTCATTAAGAATTCTTTGCTGACGAGGAAATTTAGTTTTCATCCCCTTAGATTCAAGATGCAACATCAGGGAGAGAAAAAAATAGTGAGTTTAAAGAACATGTTTTCTGCCTC
Organism: Eulacestoma nigropectus; assembly: GCA_013397775.1. NCBI lineage: Eukaryota > Metazoa > Chordata > Aves > Passeriformes > Eulacestoma > Eulacestoma nigropectus. The sequence continues at coordinate 1,742,288 of VZTE01003316.1, read as the reverse complement.
ACATTAAGTATTTCAAAATATGAGCTAGCAGTGAAAGACAAGGTACATTTATTTTGTATCTCTGGATTTCTCTGTAATGATGAGAAGATATGGAGAAATTATGAAGGAAAAAAAAGAAGTGGTCAACTCTGAAAGTGCAGACACCATGAGGAAAAGCAGAGGGTTTCTGCTTGTTTAATTCTTTCAAATGTTGGTGAATAAGGACTAAAAGTATATGACTTTCATCGATTCCAGATGTAACACTGATGAGAAATACACAATCTAGTTTTGTTTTCTGTGACACAATTACATTAATAGATAAACTTTCAGACCCCTTATAACTGCCTGGTGTCCAAAACACAAGACTTCAGGCCTCAGGTCAGCTGATGGAAGCAGGCCTCTGCCATGGTGGGACATGGTGCCTGTACCCTTCATGTACAAGGGATGGCTGTGTTTCAGAACCTGGAGTCGCTTTTCCCAACAGCATTCCCCTGCATGAGAAGTCCTGGCTGGACTTGGTGAAGCACTGCACAGCCTGAAGGTGCCTCGGTCTCTTGCCCTTCATGCCAGACACTGAAGGATGGTGGTTCCACATGAGGCAGGGCTGGCATCTGCCACTGGGCAATCGATCTCACAAGGGGAGAGAGCTGGTGCTGAGACCACAGCAGCTGACAGAGCCAGACAGAGACAGAGGGGTGAGAAGCAGGGTCAGGAGAGTGAGTGTCACACAGATACCAGTTTGAGCAAAAACTATTCCGATCCTGAACAAATCCTGAGCCGGGTTCTTCAAAGACAGACATGTCCCTGCTGCCAAAGCTTTGCTGTGCTGGATCTGAGCAGACAGCAGGTATGAGTGGATACATCATTCATGCTCATTCTGTGTGCTGATCCATCTTTTTCACACTGCCACATGAAGAGTCTTGGAAATATTCCTCGCAATGTAATACATCACGTTTTGAAGAGTGTGGCTGATTTTCCATTGCCTTGTGTTACCTATGAATAAGTATGTTTAAAATACTTCCCAATCAAGCATTTTACAGATAAAAGCCCTAAAAGCTTAAAAGAATATAAAGCCTGGGAAATGACAGAAAAAATCAATCCAAAATGGTAGAGAATTCCTGGCTTGGGAATGTAGACTTTAAAGAACTCAACTGTGAGGAGATCTATGTTTGTCCAAGGCAGGTCAGGCTGTTGTATGAACCACAAGCCTGTTTCTGTACTCCAAAGTACAGTTTGAACCAAAGTAAAGTTTGGAGTGCCTCAATTTTCAGCTAAAGAAATGAGGACTCAAAGTAAATGCTCTGTCTAGATTTACCCAAGTAAATAGGCTCATGGATTTCTCACTACATTCATAATTCATTGGGATTTTACCATTGTCAGCAGTTCATTTTATATGCTCTTGCCATCTTTGAAGGACCAGTCAAACAAAATCCTCTTAACTAAGAAGACAGCTGCTGTTTAATATACTTTCTAGACTACCTAAGTGAAACTATCTATTTTTTTTCCTTTATAAGCTGTAATTTCCTATAACAACTTTCCTCAATTTACTCCCAGGGCTCTGGGGTTGGGAAGTTTGCTAATTTTTAAAGCAGATCTTAAGTATAGGACAGATTTTCCAGGTTCACAGATCTGGCATACAGCTGCACTTTGCAAAAAAAGTTATGATATTTCTGACGTGAACACACAGCAAGGCTGCACCTTTCACAAAGTTTGTAGATTCAACATTCAGCCCTAATGATTACCAGCCTTTATTCCTAGATGGGAACACAGTACCTCCAGTTTCTGCTGTCTTTAAGTGCTGAGTAATCTCGCTGTATATTTTCTGATTTACATATTCACAACAGTGCATGTAATCATATTTTGATTAAAACCATGAGTGTAGCACAGAAGCCAGGTTGTTCTGATTTCTACCAGACAAAAATCTCTTTATAATTCACTGCAATAGCACCAATATAATCCTGAATAGCAATGAACTGGCAAAAAGCAAGGAGAGAAGTTTGCAAACACCAGAGCTTTATGACTTTATTTCTATGCAACAATCAAATTATTTCTTTCCCAAACAAGAAAAAGGCACAAAAGGACAAGAACTACTGTTCCATATAGTGCAACTTTTCTGAAGCAGTAGTCACTCAAGGCGTTTAAATGTACACTATGTGTAGCAATTATAAATTGATATCTTCCCAAAATGCAGGCAGTTACTGCTTAAAGGCTGTGCTCACTAGAAATTGCACCTACCAATTACCTTTAACAGCCTCTCCAAGACCCAGCCAGGTTTTGGGTGCACTGACCTATAAAACAAGCCACATAACTTCTGTTCTGTGAGGAGATAAAATAAGAAATTAAATTCCTTCTGGTTGGCAAATGTTTAAAACAGATAAAGGAAGAAGGTGCTTTAGCCTTTATCGCACTGGAATTCAGTGACTCTTTTTGTGCGGAGCCAATAAGGAGGAATTTAAGCCTTTCATCTTCCATCCAACATATTTATTTCTAAGGCTACTACCACTGTGGTATCTATGCAGATTTTAAAACACATTTAATCATGTACATTCCCTACTAAAAATATTAGCATTCAAGGACATTGCATGGCTTTGAAAGAGCTTATTTGAGATTTACACAAAGGATTTTCAAAAGGAGACTCCTAGTTAGTTAGAATTAAATTCAAGTATTTGGGCCTGATTCACAGTTTCCTGTGGAATATTTAAACTAGCATTGTTGGCACTGGGCCTTTGTGTAAATGACAATCAGCCTCATATTTTGTCTAACGATGTGTTTATTACACATTGCCCTCTGACATCGTTCATTTCTATACCGAACAAAGAGGCTTCCTGCTTTTTGTTTTTAATCCAGTGCATAAAGCAATACGTGAAGACATGCAAACTGTTTATGAAAAATTAAACAACTGCAGCTTTTTATGACAAATAACATGCTACAGCTGAAAAGCAGGTACGTGGCATGACTTTTGCTTCACTGACATGCATTTCCAGCGCCATATGCTGCAGACAATTGCAGAACATGCTGCTTTCTTTCAGGACATTACCTTGTTTTGACGGCAAACATGACTTGACAGATGCCTCAGCAGAGGAATTGCATGATATCTGACCTTTTTGTGATATGTCATTTCTAGAAAGCCTCGGTGCAGGTGCTCCATCATGGGACACATAACAGAGATGCACACCAGAGAATGACATGATTCAAAACCTTTTTTCTGGTTTCTGACTTTCCTGCATTATATTTGTTTTAGAGCATGTCATCTACTGGCCTTTGTAAAATGAGATGCCCAGTCTCAGGATATAATGTTTAGGACTGCATTATTCTAAAGATTTGTATCTATTCTACTCCAGGGAATATTCTCTTAGGTTTGTTTTTGATTGCCTAATTTAATTTAATTCAAGCAAAATTGAGGTTGAGTCTCAATTACTATGCTTCAGACAGAGATGGATAACTTTAAGCACCTTCAAAGGTCACTTCATCCTGGAGCTGTTCAAGGCCCTGTCTGCCTACTGTAAACAAATGCAGTGAAAAGCATTTCACATCTCCAAAAGCCACAGTACAAGGGGATTAGAAGTATCACAGTGCACTATGACCACACACCTTAACTCAGGCTTAAGCCGTGGGGATAAGGGTAATTAAACAAACACTTTAGACTACACCTCCACTATTCACACCCCAAAGCAGATTGTTTCTCTGGGGGACATCCCCGCCTTTCTTAAAATCAAATTACACAGCTATAAAGAAGTTCAGGGCTAAAAGAATAAACTCACTCTTCTTGTTAGCCCAGTACACATTGGCCTAATTTCTGTTCACACCATGTATAAATTCAAGGCATAGAAAAAAGCATAATTACATGGTTTTGTTTTACCATGGAAAATAGATAATTATGAGTAATTCATGGCTCAGTTAAGCTGCAGGATAATTAGTACTCAAAGTAAGAAACACTGCCTGGAGATTATGAGGTAATCTGAAAGGAGGTTACACAATTTACTCTAGTGCACTCAATTTACTGGCTATTTGCTATACATATGCTTTGATCAAAGATTGAAATATTCATGAAAGTGTGGCACACCTTAATTACGTTTAGAAACAGAGATACAGAAAAACAGTCCAAGAGATAACAGTTCTTCCAGAATTTTGAGATCCCAGTCTATTTCTTTAATCTACAAAAGTGTTAGATTAAGTGCATCATCCCAACTGTAAAAGTGCTCCTGACAAGAGAATAAAAAAAAGAATTTTCTTCCCTAAAGCAGGCCTTATAAACTTTCAAGTTCAGGAAGCCCACCCTACCTATCTCTAAACATGAATGTATGTGCTTTGCAATATGGCCCACCAGCTCGACTCCCATGAGAAAACACAACGGGACGTACAAAGAAATTAAACCATGAGTTGGTAGTTGGTATGGACATTGAACACTTCCCAGGCCTTCCAGAGCTGGCATTACAGAGAGACAGACATTTCAGCTCTGGAGCCAAAACATCAGAGAAGAAGATGCACACAGATTTAGCCTACAAAAAATACCTACATGAACACTGGAATGAGTCATAAAAAAGGAGCATTAGTCAAGCCTGTCTTGAGGGTTTAGGCTATATTATTTAGAAATGTCTCTTACGTTAACACGACAGAAAAGTGATTGCTTCCAGCCTTTGAAAGTGTGAGATAAGGAGCTAAAAAAGAAAAAGGAAAAAAAAAAAAAAAAAAAGGCATAAACTGCAATGACTTTGCTGAAAACAGCCTGAAGAAAATACATATTGAAATAAAAACAATATGCTTTTCTCTGACCACAATCTCCTTTGTGTAAATCAAATCCTGTGAGTATGGCCTATATTCACTCCTTTTGATGAACTATTTCAATTCTTATACAGAAAAGTTGAAGGAAAGGCTCTCAAGCTTTTTGCTAAAGAGGTGTTTATGGTACAGCCTTTTAAAGTGAGGAGTTTCATTGTAACTCAGAAGAAAAACATTTAAAATGCAAGCCTGTCATATTGGTATTATTACTACTGTTTGTGTTTTAAAGAAAGGTTAGACCTGTGTACATTTCATGCTGTGTAGGCCAGTTGAACACACATTCACCTGTCTACAAGAGATGGAAGTTACTCTGTGGGGCTGGCTCCCACTGGCACTTCCTAGCAAAATGGCTTAGACAACAGAGGCTATGAATGACAAGACAGTGTAAGGAGTGTGAGAGACCTTACACCCAGAATTTCAAGCATGTACAGTGTGGGGAGCCCCTAATTTGGCATGGGTGTGCTGAGAGCTTTAGGGGATTAGCTACAGAAAGGACGCCTAGAAATTTCTAGGCATTATTTAGCATGGCCTGAGCGTTTAACATTGTGGTGCATTGGCTGAATTGGTGATATTGATACTTAGAGTTTCATGATTGCTGGTTAAATACGTGTCATTAATAAGTCAATAAACTGCTTTGGTACTGATCTGATTAAAAGTATGTCAACTGAGCTTTTTCAGCCTGTGGTGCTACTCACAGGTTACCAGGAAATTAAACAGCACCTCGTGAAACTATTAGGATGTGGGACAAGACTATTTATACCCCTTCACTAGTAGAATATCCATGGTGTAACTTTGTTGCAGGTCAGGTGGTAATATCTATGCTCATTTTGGCTGGGTACAGTTAATTTTCTTCATAGTAGCTGTGTTTAGGATTTGTGCTGATAACACAGGGATGTTTTTGTTATCACTGAACAGCGTTTGCACAGAGCCAAGACCTTTTCTGCCTCACACACCACCCCACCAGCAAGTTAGACTGGAGGTGCACAAGGAGTTGGGAGGGGACACAGCTGGGACAGCTGAGCCCAACTGACCACAGGGGTATAATAGCTAAGGAGAGTTAAACCAGGGAGGGATTGGGGCAGTTTCTCATCAGTTGGCCTCAGGAACTGGACCATCATGTTTTTGCAGTCATGTTTAACTTATCAGTATAAACAGAGCTCCACTATTAAGAGAGAAAAAAACTTTTAATAGCATTAAGACAAACTTTTAGATCAAGAATTTTTGCCCCTCATTCTTGGAGGCAATCAAGAGCTAAATGTAATTTTCACCTCTCTGACAGGGAATTACAAATCTCTCCAAGTGCAGAAAATTGTGTTGCATGGGGCTGCTCTTGGTCTCCCACACAGATGGAAAACCCCAAAGGATCTAATGAATGAACAGCCTGCAGACTGTGGAACCAATCCCAGAAGGAAACTTGTTATATTTAATTAGCCTCATGGTTGTATTAAGAGAATTAGCAATATTTTAATAAATTGCCATTGTACTCATGCTGTTTTAAAATGATAGTGTACAGCACCCTAAGTTCTATCTGAGAAGAGACCCTCAATAGAGCAGACTCGTTAACAACACTGTTGCAGAAGTACGGTGGCCTTTAATTATAAAACCACATACAGTCTTCTAACAGTTTGCTATACACATGATAAACCAAGGACTTACATTTTTCTTTTTTAGCCCAAATTCCAAGGTAGTTTTTACTGGTGCACACTGTAAGTACACTGTGTATTCAGAAACTTTTAATGTGTCTCCATTAAAATGACAACATACATCACCTGTGATGTCTTGGTCCCTAGGGTACCCACTTGGCTCTTTTCAATTCCCTCTATGTATGAAAATTAAAAGTTGATAAAAGCAGGTTTTTAGTCTTCCACAAAGATGAAAGAAACCTAAGCAGGGAACACCAGGGTTAATAATAAAAGACCTTCATACTTTTAACTCTGGAACTCAGCAAAATAAATGATTATTGCTTCAGTGTAGCAAATGGCACTGTTATGGAGTATTTATGCAGTTTCCTGCAACACGCAGAATTTCTTGAAAGAAATTAACTTCACAAACTGATCTATGTTGCTCATACATTATTGCAGGATCTCAGAGGAAGCAATATTTCACAAGTCTGTATGATATCAATAAATTCTTACTTTCTATCCCTTCTAAATGTTTTTTGGGATTTTTTCCTATACAAAACAAGAAGAAATAGAACTGCCTGAAATAGCCTAAAATCATCGTCCAGGAGATCCAAGAGACAGTTGTGTGACAGCTGTGTGATGGAGCAGCTTGTACATCATGGGGCCACAAGTGTGTTGTTGACAGTGCCAGCTCCTCCACCACAGCACTTGTGTGAATAATGCCGCAGAGATCCCTTTTGTGGCTTACACCAGGAAAAAAAAGGTGCTGTTTGGGGCAGAACATCTGTAATCAGCTGCAGCAAATACTGCCCCCCAAGCCAGCTGTGCCAGCCAGACAGTCCTGTACAGCAGTGCTATTTTTTGACAGCAAAATGTTCTGCATGATCACGCACGTGGGCGATGAGCAGAGGCATCTGCGTTCCTGTTTGCCAATACTCTCTGTTCTCACCCCTGACACTCCACAGTAAGGTGTGCACTGCCAATCTGAATTCAGCCCTGGGGGCTTAGACTCAAAGACTGCAGCAGGTTTGGCCTGTGCTAAATGCAGAAGAGAAAGAGAGGCACACTTGAGTAAGGTACGCTTTGCCCATTTATATTTTCTTGTAAAAAAACCTGAATTGAACTAGAAAATTTCTACTCACTCACGTCTCGCAAATCATTAGCAATTATTGTCTACCATGACTTTGGCACTATGAACTGAACCAAAGACCTGAGGGAGAATTTAGGAAAAAAAAATATTTTGGCATATTTTTCCATTCAACAAGTTAGCTTCATTTTGAGACAGGCAGTTGTCTCCAGGCTTCTACAAAGAGATTCCATCCACCATCTGAGTGTGCTGAGGCCAGGGCATAGGACAGACCATTAAAGAAAAAAAACAGGGACAGATAAACAAACAGGGAATTGGTGTCATTCAAAGAACAATTTTTTTTTCGCTGGGAGAGCTTGCGGGCAAAAAACTCACATACACAGCACTTTCCTGTCCATCTGTGAGACAGGTAACAGCAGTAATCTGATATCTCTGACAGAGTAACTACTGAAAACATCTTAAATGCCCTGATGACAGCTTAGGCTGGCTTTCGAGTATCTCCTAAGACAGACATGAATGCTTTTTGTTGTCTCCCTCAGCTAATTTTTCCCATAAAGTCATCACACTCCTGCAGCCTTGTGATATTTAACAGCTTGCAAATTAGCCGAACGCTTGACAATTTGTATGTCACGTTGAACACGTGCTTTTCCAGCCCTGTTGTAAAGACAATGGCTTATCTCACACCACATCAGGGAAATCAGGAGAGACCTCCTGCCTGCCCCTAGTTTTCAAGTCTACAAAAAGCACATATTATTAAACACCTTTATCTTCAAGAAAAACCAACCTAAAAAACTTGAAAAAGCATGGCACTCGGCCTTCAGTGTCTCATGATTGCAGATACATTGAATGGAAAGACATTATTTTTAATACAGACCACTTTTTTTCTTTTGTTGTCAGCCTTAAGTGCCTTCACTTTGAGAAAACAGCAAGGCCCAAGCCTTCAACAGCAATTACTGGATTACTCTGCTGGTGTCATTCAAAAAAAAAA
>VZTE01003316.1:1694414-1733805 GCA_013397775.1 Eulacestoma nigropectus | reverse complement strand
AAAAAAAAAAAAAAGAATGGCATATTTTTTGGCTACATGTTTTCCAATATGCAAACCCCAAAAATTCCCATAAGCAAATATAATACAGTGCTTTTTGCCATGAAAAGGTATTCAATTTTAGGATCATTTCTATCCTAATGACTTTTGATGGGTTATTTTTGTTTTCATTGTGCCATTAATAAAAAGTGATAACTCTTTAGCTCTAATTAGACCACTATCATAGAGTTCATTAATAATTCAATACCCCCTTTATCTATTCCCTTCCTCTTCAGAGCTCTTCAATCAGGGCTTATGCAGCAGGTTGCATTTGCTCTGGAAATCCATTAGCCTTCTGCCTCACTTGTGAGCTTTCCGAGGGACATAAATGGATAGATACATAACTTTATTTATTTATTTGTGTGCTTCTGCTTTTAGGCTAGATGTAAAACAATGGTGGCAGTGGTGGGGAGTGGGAAGAAGGGGCACATAATAATCTCTGGTGTCACAGCCTTACAGCTTAATTTGTCATCTTATTTTTCCACATGCAAGGTTCTGACAGCATTGATCACCTGAATCTGTTAAACAATTTTTTCTTGAGGCTGACACACTGCCCCAGTGCTTGCATCTATCAACATCTGCCTGATTTATTGGCTTAATAACTGAAAATCATTTGGTAGCCCAGCTCTATTTTGCCTGAACACTGACCTGTGACCTTAATTTGCTGCCTTTTGAGTTTCTTTGTTCTCCCATAACAGGTAGCTCACTAATCAGCAGAAACAGCTTTATAAACTTAGATAAATATTTAACTGAGATCTAGGAATATGAATGCTTAAATTATTCTTCTTGGAAAAGTATAAATAACCCAGACTAAACAGAACTACTGAAATCAAAGGCATGCTTGCAGAAAGGATGGGATTTGGCACACTTTTAATATTTCATGTCTTTCTCTGTTCGCATTTCAAAATATTGACAAACATCTGTTATGAATTCCTAAACTAAAAGAAACACTTCTCTCACTGCAAAGTCTTTATAACAAAATCCAGAAAGCAAACACTGTGATTTCTTTTCTTTGACATACCAGAGATAAGACTAAGTGCAATAAGGTGGTGAAAATTAGAATTGGTAGTCTCAGGTTATGGCAAAAGTTTGGTAGTTTAGCACAACAGAAACCTGATTTAGAGCATATCCTTACATTTTATTTAAATAATGAAAATTATTAAAAATATTTTACTGTAGGAACATTTCTAGCCTTTCCAGGTCTCCACCCACTGCAGTGCACACAAACCCACAAACTTTTAAAAGGAAATACATTAGTTTAGAACTTCTTTTGAAACTTTATATAAGCACAAAACACATTCACCGATTTTTCTTGCCAAACAACACACTGGCATTCAGGATCCCTTAGACATGCCTATGAAACAACTGTATCTAATGTTGAGATGTGACTTTCCAGTCAGAAATTTTACTCACTTTGTGAAAAGAAAACCAGCAGTTTTCTTCAGTCATTGGGAAAATGATGACTAGTATTTGGTAGTCCTTGAAAAAGCATTCTGTTGGGAATGGTCTGAGAAGGTGATTTATGAGGTGGGGATAAATGGGTAGAATAAACACTCTGGACCTGCTTCCTTTCAGACCTGTTTCTTCCCATCTCCCATTTTCCTGCCCCCTACGCCACACTCAGAGTGGGGCACAGCACAAAACAGCCTGGGTTAGAAAGGAGGGAATCAACACTGTTCATTTGCAATAGGAAAGAGGAGTTTTTTCCCCATGCCAATTTGACAGAGCAGCAGAACCCTTCTTGCTGGGACAGAAGACCTAAGGGAACTTGCAGAACTCTGTGGGAGTTGGCTATTTCCAGGAAGATTGTTTTGTTGGGAGGAAAGACAGGAAAGTAGTTTTAAAGAAGAGAACCACCTTCACAATATCAGTGCAAGAATTAAAGAATAAGTCATCTATGGGACCACGAAGATTGTATGGCAGATTTAGCCCTTGAATATATAGGTAACTTGTGAAATAACTGGAAAACGAAGAGAAAAAGCCATCTTTAATTTCAAGACATGACCACATTCTTGTAAATCACCCAGGAAGAAAGTATTAGGTTCTTACACATGTTTTGGTTTCAACAACACAAAATTTCTCCTCTAACGACTTCAGAGATCTTAATACAGCCAAATAGCAATTGGCTCAATTATTCCTGTAAACTGGGATTTACATGGCTTCTATCTTAAGACAAAGCATACCTACGTACGCTTCAAAGGTTTGATGAGCTTGACAACAATAGCTGCTATTTTTAAATATATTGAACATCTTTCCAGCAGTGCATTCAGTGCTCCAATTTTTATTTAATTTTTATTATAAAAGTATAAGAAGGAAATAAAGCCTAGCCTGCAGAGTCTATCAAAGCAAACAATGATCTTCTTGGATGTGGGTTAGTACTACAGCCAGCAGACCTGAACACACTTTTTCTCCCCATGGAAGACTGGCTGGTTCACAGGTCAGTGCTCAAGTCTAGGCAGTCATTTGTTACAGTACTTAAAAGGGAAAAGAAACACACTTCTAACAGTGACATCTTCAAAGTTCTTCCTATAGCTAATTTCTGTAATACAAGTATCACGTTTGTGGTCTGTTGTCAGACAAATTAAGAGCATGTTATTTAATGCCTGTCATCTAGACTGAAAAATAAGTGAAAACATCTTGATTTGCTTCTTTTAGTTTATGTCAATTGTGTGCATAATATTTGAAGGTTAATAGTGTGACAATGATGGACCAAACCATGCGAAGAATATCTTTCTAACAATGGACAATTTCCCTGTGAAATGGATTGGAAAGAATGTGATAGTGTACAGAAGACTATATTAAAATTATGGCACTTCAGCCTGATGACGAGTGGAAATGTTACTTGCTCAAAGGCACCATTAAAATTAGAAACATCTATCCATACATTGTCTTGAATAGTGCTATAGACCTCTGTACACACTCTCACGTGGGTATTATTCTGTTTGAGAACTTGACTGTAGCTTACTTGTAGGATCTGCTAAGACGAGAACCCATAAGAAGAAAAGTCTGAATTCTTGCACTGGGAATGCTGCAGTAGTTCAAGCACAGCTTGTAAACAACAACAGCAACAAAAAAGCCTGTGTCAAATAAGTTTCCCTGTAAGACTGTCTTTCTTAATAAAAATGCTATTAGCAAATGAAACTTCTAATACTTAAATGACAAAATATTGCTGCAAGATAATCTTAATTGAGATCTCAACCTCTGCACCATTTTTCTGTACTTAATGGAATCGGAAATATTTTAAGATCAATTAGCAATTATAAGAAGTATTTTGCTCCCCTGAGGCTAACACTTTCTGCAAAAAAGCCCAGGTATTTTTGAGAAGCTTCAAGGAGCCTTAGTGTGGCAATGTTGTGAGAAACCTTGTGGGTTTGTCTATTCCAGTGCATCTCCATTTTCATTAGAGCTCTCCACATGTGTAACAGAAATGACAGAAGCTTTGTCCTCCTCCTGAATTGCATCTTTCTAAATATATCAAAATGAAATTATGCTCTCCAAATGCAGAGGCTTTCTCAGGGTAACATTTTGTCTAATTTCTACCATAAAACACCATTCTACCAGTTGGTAGAGAATTCTTACATTAAATCTTTAAAGACTCTGCTCTGTTGGGAAAGATGAAACAGGAAAGCCTTATAAGTATGATTGCCTGGCAAAAGATGCTGAGAATATGGAAACTATAAGTGATATTGAAATGAAAGCATACTTTGAGATACCAGGCCTTAGTCACTGAACAACTGGAAAACAATGGTATGGCTGACTGAAGGCAATCCCCTTTGATTGAACAATACCTTCTGCTATCACAAGGGTCCAAGGGTTAAAGCAGACCCTGCTAGCTTGGCAGAAGGGGTCCAAAGAGTAGTTTTTAGGGTTTAAAATATAACACAGTATGGTAATGCAATGATTCTTATAGGCTGTATGCAAATGCTATAGGATTTGTATCTTGTACTAGATTGGTTGATGAAAATTAGAATATTCAACACAGAAGAAGATTTATTGTATTGTAAACGAGAAACTCGCTCTCTTGTAACCCCCACTCTTGTAACGCTCTCTCTTGCACCTCTCTCTCTCTTTACTCTCTTAGCTCTCTACCCTCTCTCTCCTTTGCTTCACACATTCTGGCCTGCTTCTGGCAGCGGCTGGCTGCTTTAAGCAGGCCCACTATACCCAAGCCCTGAGCAATAAACCTCATGCTCTAAGACCCGACTTCAGAGATCTCTCGTCTCCATCCGTCCCAACCGTCCAGCCGAGGAGAAACATCTCACAGACTGCCTATCATCTACACTGCTCCTCATATTATGGAAATTGAGGAGAAGGTTCAAACTTGAATGTGTGAATCAAACAGGATCTAAAAATCTTCCACAAAAAAATCAAGATTTTGGCTATCAACCAAATGCCAAGACAAACTATCATTGTTATTAAATAGGAAGTGCATTAGCTGTTGGTCTTGGGAGAAGAGAAACCCACACTACTCAAAACATTCCACTGCAGAAGTACACATTTTTAAGGAGGGATATTTGTGGGCAGCTGCAAAGAGAAGCATTGCTGCTGCTAGACACAGAAGCAGGAGTAAATCTCAGAGAGACATGCAGGGTTCTACAATTCTAGTTCAACATTGCCTAGGACATTCATATTATTAATCATCTGGAAGTGACCCAAAGGCCAGTTCAGTGTTAATGTTGACAAAGAAATCAATTGAAGAAACATTCAGATGAATTTTAGATTTTAAAATGAAATGCAATCAAAATAAAAACCAAACCCACATTCAAAGCTGTAACACAAATATAGGAACTTCATCTGGTATTTCACAAAAGAAAATATCCCATAATGTTGTAAAAATAGTATTAGCAGATAGGTAGAAGTAGCTGGGGTTTTCTAGCTGGGGTCTTTTTTTTTTTGTTATGGTGGGTTTTTTTTCTCTTTTTTCCAGGCCATCAGCTGAAATTGAGTCTGACTGCGACATTAAAAGTTCAAAGGAATCCAAACACAGTGGCCAGAGCTCACAGTCCCATCAGCTCCATTCTCCTGAAGGCACCTACCATGGAGAGATGACAGAAGTGCTTTTGTCATCAGTTGCTGAAGGGAACCAGAGTAAAACCTGATCTTATGCAGTAAATGGGTTCTTCAAGGGGTGCCTATACTTACAGGCTTTGCCACACATACAGATTATTAAAAGTGCTTACAGAGAGAAGGATGGCTGTGCTTTGCAAGGTTAACAGAGACGAACATATTCCAAGTGCTATGGGGAAAAGAAGGTGGGGAGAGAAAGGAGCAGTGTGGAGAGGAGAGGATCAGCCAGAGAGCAGTTTAGAACAAATATATAAAGCATAAGGAGAAACATGAACTGTATGTGAAAGAGGAAATCCTGATCAATAATTTAGGAAGGAGGGAACTGTGATCAGAGGAATATAGCTGATAATGATGTCAACATTTTGGATGTGCAGAAAGGGAGAACGTTTGAAGTTGTGAAGATGAAATTAAAATGTACTGTAAAAAATGCTGAGATTTCAGCAGCAAAGATATAAAAGAATAAGAAAGAGGGAAAATGACAGGAGTTTGTGTTAAAACAAGCAGAAGAACCTGGGGTTTTAGCTGAAGCTATGAGTGAACAATAGCCATGAGACTACTTAGCTTTAGTTCATTACTGATTTTGCACTCAGAAAGGACCAATTTTTACTTAAACAATACCAGTGTAGTTTTCAGTATAAAAAGGAGCCATGAAGTATCCGTAACTAGTTTTCAGAGACCAGAAAGAAGAGAAAGGATCTTTTGTGTATTGACACCTGAGGGCTGGATCACTTACAGATTACAGTGATCCTAGGGCAATGAATATCATGTTTTGTTTCTTTTGCCTCCCTCCAAGTAAAACTTAACTTTTATGGTGGCTTAGCCCACATTTGATGGTAATAACATAAAGACTTTCTAAAACACTCCATTTAAGTAAGCCCAAAGGCCAATGCATAAAAGAGTTGATGTTCCCAAACCATTGAACGTGCTTGGGTTGTTTACAAATGACGTGCAAAACACAGAACAAACGATATAAAATCTGTGAGTGCTGTGCCCTTGGCACAGACCCTTCCCCTTCTTCCTCCTCAAGCACCTCCAGGAATAAATTGAGAAGCAATAAAAGCAAAGCCATTTCTGAGCTTCTATAGACTGAGGCAGACATTTTTATCTTTTTTTTCTTTAAAAATTCTTTTTTAATGCATGGAATACAATAGATTCAATAAATTCCCTATTTCTCCCCCAACTATGGAACCTTACATAACATAACAATCTGTATAACCAGATTTTATTGCACATGCATTGTCTTACTGAGAGAATTTTCTTTGCCTGCTCTAGTATACTGGACTATGTAATTCCCTTTACAGTCTGCCTAGGAAAATTCCTCTTTCCTAGAAGTTACCAGCCATATGTATCTGGGGAATGGAAAAGCAGACACAAAGACATGTTGCAGAGACAATGAGAACGTAGGCTTTTCTGAGGGTTTCAGAACAGACCACATAGGCTTTTTACAACCTAAAAAGCTACTAAAAGTTACAGGACTGAAACTAAAGATGAAGGAAATCATTTTCTCTGAAAGGAAACAGCAAGCAGGGAGGGAATTTGTTTGTTAAATCTTCGATTTTAATTTATTCTGTTTCACACAAGTGAAATTTCTGTGTTTGAAAAATTCACAAGTTTATTCTCTGTTTAAGTAAAATCTTAACACAAGAGTTTAAAAAAAGGTCCTTGGGTGTTTTTTGAATGCTTCTGTTAGGAAAAAATGTACAGGTGTGTCCACCTGACAGCCTTGTCAGCTCCTCACAGCCTTTGCCAGCAGCAGCAAGTGGTGCAGTCCAAGGGAGCAGATTTGCAGGGCAGGGCTGACAGCTGGGTGTGGCAAGACTGGGTCCAGCCTGGTCACACAAACCGAGTGCCTCCAGTCACTGGAGCAATCAGGGGTGCTCCAGGACAGCCTCATCCAGTTCATTTCCATCCAAAGGAATGCTAGTTTACCTGCCCTGGAGATAACTGCATAATTCAAATAAAAAACCTGGCAAGTCAGATACCAGAAAAAGAAAAGCAAAAGCAACAAGAAAAAAAGCTCAAACTGCAAACATACTAATTCCAAGTGCTTTAAATATGTAATTAGCAAGAAAAGGAAAAAAAAAGAAATTCCTGCAAAAGCCCACAAAATAACATCTGGTTTTGAATGCATTTGATCATTGCACATCTTGGAAATAAGATTGCAGCAGTGCCATCACCTATAACTTTTAGTGGAAGAAACTCTCAAAAAATATCAAGAGAAAGAATAATGTCAAATCTTTATAAGTAACATTAGCATGTCAATTAGTGCTGATTATTGTACTGTTCACACGTGATGGGAAACAAGGCAAACATCCAGAATGGGCGTTGGTCAGCACTGATGCAAAGTCCATACCACCTCATTGCTTAAATTATTCATTTTCAGCTTTCAAAATGAGCTGAAGTGACAAACTAGAGCCATTTCTTGCCATGCTCTATTTAGTTCATCACAAAGTTTCACCAGTTATAGCAGCCCACAAGGCTGCGATGGAAAAAGCACCTTAAAAAAAGACTTTCAGTATTCCCACAGAAGTGTCACAGTGCATGCAAACAGACTAAATTGAAACCTTTGGAGAGTCAAATTCATTTTATTTACTACGTATTGCATGTAAAGACACAAGATAATTTATGTGATCCAGCAGCTAAGGTTAATAATAAGATGCCAGATAAAGCTGGATTGATAAATATGGTAAAGGTTGACCTTTTCTGGTGTAAATAAACAAACTTCCAAGCACATCAACTTCCCTCTGATCTGAGGAAACAGATCAGAGGGCCAAAGTAAGATAGTTATGCCCTACAGCATCTGGCAAACCACACCTCACAGACCAAAACTAGCAGCAGTCCTAATACAGTTTAGCTAAAGAAAGTCAGTTTGTAAGAGAGATTAATATTACCTCAAGTATTAGAGATGTGTTGCAAGACAGATATATTCTTGACTACCTTGTATTTCCTTATATAAAAATCTAAAAAAACCTCTAAAACATAATGCACACACCTCTCTGATTATTGGACGCTCCCCTTTGTGATTAATGAGTTTTCCCTGAGTAATTTAAGTTTATGCCATCAATGGGGCATAATTAAACTGAGACCTGGATTATCCTGCACTGCTTGCAAGGAATCAGCGCTAGGTTTCTTCAGCTTCTCTCATCTGCTCATATGATTTGACGTGCCCTTGTACTGGCTGAAGCAAAAAATAAAACATTCCATGTGAGTACTAGAACAACACTAGAAGTCCTTCAGTTTTGACTCAGTTTTTCACATTTCTGCTCTCTCTTTGGTTCAGTTAGTACTACTTAAAATTGGAATATTTCCATTGGAAGGGTAGTTGCTGAGTTGCACCAATACAAACTTACTTTGAAAAAACTTATTTTGAAACTTACTTTTATACGATTGTCCTACACGTCTCCATCACAGCAGAACAGGAAAAAACGAAGACAAACCAAACCAAACAATTCTGGCAGTCACTGAGAGCATATTTGAACTGACAAGAAGTTGCAGCTGTGGTTTAGTGCCCCTTCTTTAAGGCCACTAAGGAATCTTTAGCTCCCCCCTTGTACTGCCACACTCAAAGTCAAGGAGCTGATTCAGATCTAATGTTGTTATGCTGGCACTGTAGTGGGAGTTGTACTCAAGTATAATATTGTCCTTGTGTTGAAATCCTACAGAAACTACGTCTTGGAGCTCTGAAGCACATACCCTGTTTCAAACCTCCAGATCATCTAATACTGTATACTTCTTCTACCAAAATATTAAGACATGTGACACTACTTACAGTTTTATGGAAGATTTCTGTAGTGCTTCTTCTTATTTCAGTCACTTACCTCTGACCTGATCTTTGCTAGACCAAAAGCTGTGGTTAATTGTGCATCCACTGCTAGAGCTTTTTGAGGGTTTTTTTGTTATTTGAGTGGGTGTGTTGTTTTGTTTTTGGGGGTTTTTTTTGTAACATGATAAATTTATTTATGCAAACCATACTTCTGACAAGAAACATTCAACTTCCCTAATTTTGATTAACAGCTTTACGTTCATTTTTGAGGAATGTTTACCTTGGAAAATTTATGCATCTGTTTCCAGTAATTTGCAATTTGGATTATATACATAGTGAGAGCATTTTTTCCTCTTCAGTACATGGGCAAAAACACTCAAGAACATGGTTTTGTTCAGGAAAAAATGAGTCTGCTCAGTGCAGGTCTAGATAGGTCAATTTCTAGTCTGAAATACATTTTTAATATGTGGATATTGAAGATCACTTCATTAGAAAGACAACTCTAAATCCAACCTGTAATTGCCAAATTCAACCACTGCCTTTAATTTTGAGTCAAATAAGAGGCCCCATATGACAGGGCCGTTCAATAGACCTAGAGAACCTCACATTCACCATCAGCCTAGAAAAAACTAATACAAACACTCTGCAACTGTGGAATGCAGTAAAATAATGCTGAATCAAACCTTCACAAAAACCTGTGAAATCGGAATGGGGGACTGTAAGAAACCAGAAGTTTGGTTGGTTTTTGGGTATTTCTGTAGTTGTAGCTACTGATGGCTACAAGTCCAGTGCCTTGCACCACAAACAGATTTATAAAACTTGTAGAGTGATCATTCCAAGAAAAGCTTTGTAAAATTTCTTGGATTAGTAAAGTCTGTCTGGCAGCCTCACCCATAAAATGAATAATGAATAATGTCGATCATCCATCAGACCAATAACCATTGGCACAATGTACTTCACATATCCATTAAATGCACAGAAACACAAATAAATATCAGTGGATTTACAAAGGGGCAAAGCTGAACTTTGAAATTGTCTCCCTTCTCCTCCTCTGTGCATACAACATCCGTGACTTTTTTAATGTATTTACTTAATAAATGACGTAGGCTGAAGCTTTCCCTTGTGTATCTTCAACAAATGCCATGGAAGCACAGGCTCCCAGTGCTAGAGAGCAGAAAGTGGGACATCCTGTCCAGCTCCCAGCCAGCAAAGGGCTTCCTACAGCACCACCAAATTTCAGATGTTTGCCTGGCAGTGCTATCCACACTCCCCTTCAGAGGGAGCGCGGCAAGTCACCAAATCTAATTATCCAAAGGTACTCATTAAGATTCAGGCAGGAGTTATAATTGCTTAATCTCATGTCTTTATTACCATTAACTAGTCGCTCTAACATGAAATTTCCTCTTTTTTCTTGTGTTTGCACTCTTCAGGCGGGTGTTCGCTGTTATCAAACCTTGTCACATCTTGGCCAAAATGTGTCTGTCTCAAGGCTCTTTGAACCTTTGTCTTTCAAAGGAATCCCATTAGCTCTGCCACCAGTCACACTGCTGTGATCTTGCAGTTTGTCAATAACTTTTTGATAACAAGCTGTAATGCTAAGACATTTGATCTTGGATGTTGCCCACAAGCTCTCGATACAGGAAAAAGGCAGCAGGATGCAGCAGGATTGCTCCCTACAGCCCAAGCAGCCAGCACTGTCCATTAGAGGGGAAGGCAGTGGTTTAATGAGAAGAAGAAAGACACTTCAGAGATTAAGAAGTCTTTGCATGAAGGTGAACCAATAATTCAGAGCCACTTGGAAGTTTTTTTTCCAGAAAGAGGACCTGGCCTAAGGTTTCCAGTCAAATGGCAGCACATGACATATGTTACTGTAACATTGCATATTCTCATACTTTCACCTTCATTAAAAGCATTGCTGGAATGTTCCTACTTTTTTATTTTCCTTAAATATTTTAAAAAGGCAAACTTAGAAACCTAGCTAAATAATGGAGCAATATAATATCACCTGACATCCCTCAAGTTTACTAGTCTACACCAGTCTGCTACAAAACGCCTTTTTTTTTGTTAGTTACTACCTTTTTTTCTTTTTTTGTGTTTTTTTTTGTAATTATGATTTCAATTTTGCAACAGAAACAACTTTTTCACTTTGACTTATTTCTTCCACAGGAGTAATAAATCTTTAAGAAAAATAATAAAGACCAGGACTCTGGAGGCTGTATATGTTTTCTAAATACATTTGTTTCCCACCCATCAGAGTCATGCAGGGCAGATTATTTCAGCTGGGCTTCATCTCAGTCCAATAACTCCATAAATGTCTACTTTGCAACTGCTCATGTGGATTTCTCTGCCCTGTTGCCTCTAAGCAGCACCAGTCTGGGCACTACTCGGTGTGCTCCGGCACCTCGTGCTCTGGAATGCCCTTCCTGTACACCTTGAGGCTCCCAGGACAGAGAAAAAACCTCTTTCCCTGCATCTGGTTCACCTGACATGGCACAGACCAGCCAGGACCAGTGAAACAACCTGTTTTCCTCCTGGTTCTGCAGCCAGCCGCCCTTAATGAAGTGCAGCCACCATATCTTGCACACAAAGGAAACAGATGCCATCTGCTACACACACCGCAAATCTTCCTTGGATTGCTGGCACCACTTAAGATAATTAATTAAAAACCAGTCAGGATAATTATTTTAAAATCAACTATTTCTAAATAATTGTTTTAAAATCATGCGAACAAATTCTCACTTTTAACAGCCATAAAATTTTGGAATCTGTGAATGCATTCAAATGTTTTTATTTCAACCAGTTAACTTTTTGGGTTTTCTGAATAATGTAAGAGATGCTTCATTGGAAGAAATTATTCACTAATTATTAGCAACCTCTTTTCTCCCCATTAATGGAAACTGATAACTTTTAATTCATCAGAATACTTTATTTAAAAGAGCATGCAACTTAAATAACCTGCCAGAGAGGTAGCTCTGCGCTATTCATACAGTAAAATAGAAAGCACACATTTTTATACTTGAAAAACTTGGTGCAAGTCCTTTCACAATTCCTTGTTCTCCCCCAAATATGAGGAATTATGATGCACTGAGTCCGCTTGGTTAATTTATACAGATACATTCATGTTTCCTTTGTAAAGGATGATGCATGAGCTGCAGAAGTCATGCAGCACAAAGCACAGTACACTTCCAAATTATATTTCCCAGCACGTCCCTAAAAGTAAAGTTTTCAACTTAATTCTTTTGGATAACCAATGATGATGAAATTAAGAAAAGAATCTGTGAGGCAACGATGAACACTAGGCTTCTAATTCCAAATGGAATGGTTATAACTACGGATACAACCCCCCCTTCCACACCCCACCTCTTCTACAGCAGATATCCATTACCCACATTCTCAAGCCCAAGACAATATCTTGTGTTTCAAGCTGTGTCCATCTTTTCTAGCAGCAGTACAGGTGAATCCACAGCTAAGTCAGAGAAAAGCCCATTACTTGTTGGCTTTCTAAGAGCATTTTAGTAAGTACATTGAAATATAAGTATCCCATTCATTTAAAATCCACATTATTTTGTTATCTTTGTTACAGCCATTCAGATGTTACGCAGAAAAAAATCCTTTCAAGACAGTTAGTGCGGCAAGTATATAAAATGGTTTTACATTCATGTTCTATTTTTGTCCTGTCCTTTTTTTGAAACACAAAATCTACTCTATATATCCTGGTACCACAGCCTTTACCTGAGAGCATGTGGATGTATAATCTTGAGTAATGCATACTCCTACTGAGTGGTCACGCACAAACTTCCCAAATAAATTAAACAGCATTTTAGATAATATTTACTAAACAACTGTGTAGATATCAGAAATACGAGTTTTTCAAAGTTTCAATCATAGTATTTCTTCTCTGTATCTGGAAGACTTTCTTTTTAGATGAGAGAAGTATTTGTTATGAACACAAAACATATCTTTCTTAAATGTAGCATCTGAATAAAAGATCTTCAATTTTCTTTAGTGGAATTGGTGCAAGATGTTGCCTTAAAAGAGCACATTGCACATGGCCCTAAATCAGGAAAATCACTTGAATGAGGCCTGGGGTCTCATTTCAGGTTTGCTAGCTTGCTCTGTTACATCTCACTGCCACAATAAACATTTGTTAGGGGAGATGTTCAATGTTTTATTCTGCACAGCATTAGAATGGACTAAATACACAAATTAATAAGATAACTGCATTTTGCAGTTTTGAAACATCTTTAATTGTTATACCAAAAACAACTGCTATAAAATAAAATGCATAAAGGATTTAAAGTGAAATTTGGCTCTCCTTGTCAAATATTAGAAGTTTGTTCTTAGGATTTACTCATTAAAAAGTTACGCCTCATTTACAGTTTCTTGCTTTTTTATGACTCATGAGGCAGACCAGCACCATGCTCATACCATGAGGTTTTGCTGTCCATTAAAAAAAACCTTTCACCCCATGAGTAAGTGGTTTCATGCTGAGCCCCAAAGGTTTTTACAAACTAAAAGAAGTATGTTTTGCTAGAGAAAAATATGAAAAGTAAAGAAAGGAATCTAAATGACACAGTTGCAACCTGTGGCCTTGCCATACAAGTGCCAACTTAATTCAATAAATTCAATAATAACTGCATGTGTCATGAGAGATTGCACACATCCATTTTCATGTTAACACCAAAACGGGAAAATTCTAAAAAAAACTAGTCTAATGAGAAATGTCCCTGCCCATGGCAGGGAGTTTGGGACTACATGACCATTAAGATCCATTCCAACCCCTTAAGATTCTCTAATTCTGTGTATTATTATTCAGGATTAGCCAATGACTGAGGCTGCCTGGAAAACTTTGATTGAGACATACTTCAGTTTTTATTAAAAAAACCCCAAACCAACTTCTAAATATTTGATCTAGAATACTTATTTTTAAAAGAGCTTGATCCCAAATGTAAATGCAAATAGATCCCAAATGTACACATCTTAGTACGAATACAGACTGAAATACTGCATGTATAATTTGGAGCTACCACCTGAGTTGCTAAATAAATACAAATAAAGAGAAATGATCCTTTTTGGAGGTTGAAGAAGTAGTATTCATGGGGATAAGAGTAGCTGTCATCAAGAGTACCTTTGTAGAAGGATATATAAGGTATGCTATTTGTTATGTGTTTAAAAAGTTCCTGGAGCTTATGATTCTACTGTTAAGGGCACTGATACTGATATAAAAATGCAAATAGATTTTACTTGCACACCCAAATGCATGTGCACACTGCATGAAACACAATGTATTCACTACAGAATGTTTTTAAAGTGTGCCCTGAAGAAGACATTTTTAATTAAAACTCAAGTAGGAGTCCTTCTTTCAATTTATTCAAACGTGATATTACTCTGGCACACCACAAGCTTGGGAAATTATCCTCAGGCTATATAGAACATTATGCCATAAAACAGTGACTAGAAGAGCTAAGTAGTGTCCTTTAAAAAACCCAAAACAACAGAAATAACATTCACAACAGATACAAAGCCTTGTGTACAAGTAATTCAGATGTTAAATATTGTTTTAAAATGCTGTTTTCTAGAACAAGTCGTTTCTGTGCTGATAAATCTGTAAGGAGGAATTCACTCACAATGCACCTGGCTGTTCTCTCAGCCCTCAGGCATGGGGAGGGAAATTTGCCAGTTTGAAAAAAGATTAATGTGCATATCCAAACCTTCATTAGTCATCTCATCAAACACCCTGACCTCTAAAGGAAGGTGAATAAAAACACCAAAAAATTAGTAATAGGTATGTGGTTTAATGGAATGCTGTGGTTTTCATTCCTTGGGGTCTTCAGATTTAGGGATCTGCAGAAATAATCAAGAAAATCATGCCTATTGCCATGAGAACAAATGAGCTACCAATGAATCAACATTTAAAAATCTGCAAGCTGAAAAAATATTAGACTAATTTTTTTTTTTAATATTTTAAACTAATGTTATGAAAAAAATATTACTTTGCCCTTGTTAAAATAACTTTCTTAAGAAAAAATAGATTTAACTACATTTTAGAGTTGTTTACAATCAATATGAGCTACTACATCATACAGTTTGCTCGGAAACAAGTTAACAAAGTTTGAGTTGAGCCAGATTATGTGTTTTCATAGACAGCATTGGCCTAAAATAAACATGTTCAATAGCTTGAGAGAATCCAGATTTAGTAAGTTATATATGGAAAAACTCAGTATTTACAGATAAGCAAAATATCTGACAGCAGGTAAAGTAATTTTACTTGGCAGATTACATTCAGGTGTGGAAATGTTCACTTCTAATTTATCAAACAGCAGGAAAGACATGGTACTTTATTGGATTTCTGTTCCAGTTTCCAATCCATACGATGGTTTCATTTCTCTGACTCATAACTGTAAATTCTTATTTATGGTACCACAAGAACCAGTGTTAATTTTCAGAAAACTTCTTTTTATTTTGTGTGTCTTCTAGGCTACCTGGAAACACAACTGAAATCATAGCAGAAACTGAGCACTACCTTGGTTTATGTTATGACATTTAAATATCAGTAATTAACAATGTGTTTGTAATATACTCTCTTAGAAATGCTTCCCAAGAGCTATGACTACCCGTAGTCTTTGTGCACTGATGATCTGTAGAAGGAAAAAATTCCCTGTGTCTTCCAGTGAGGGGCCCCCCAAGGACCAGAAGCAAGCAACCACAAAAACTTGGTATGAGTCTGTGGTGTCTCAAATTCATCCCAGTAGGATTGCAAGGAAAAAACATAGCACAGAAAGTCTACAGAAAAATCACAGATTCAAACTCTAATTCTGAAAACTATATGTGTATTTATATTACAGCTTAGCTGCTCTTGCTTTAAGGTATCAGAGTTGCTTACATACCCAAGATCTGTGTCACTGAAACGATGCCTGGCCTTTGAAGCATAGAATAACTTCTGCAGAAAGTTTACAAGTTCACTCCCAGACACACGGCAATGTGGCTTTAAACTGTAGAAGCTTCATTAAAAGAAAAGAAAGGCTTGTGGATTGTTGTTTTGCTGCTTGGTTGGGTTTTCTTTTTGGTGGTGGCAGTTTTTTGTTTCTTTGGGTTTTGGTTTTGTAATTTTTTGCATGTGTGTGTGTGAAAAAAGGGTCCAATTCAGGCATTAACTAACCAGTTTGGTCAGTTTTTTAACCCTTCAACCAGGCTGGACTTTTAAGTATAACTGAGGAATGCCAAAATGAGGTCAGAATGACAGAGCTCGATAGTGTCCCTCCAATCGGGCAGGTGGAAGGGAAAGTCAGACAAGGAGACAACAAGAAAAAAAAGACCCTGAAATCAAAGAAAAACAGGGAATTTCAAAACATAAGAAATGCAGGACACTGGAGGTGAGAAGCCAGATGGGGTTTTATTTAGTCCTTGAAAGGTGAAAACATAATTTGTATACATTTCCCAGGGTTTCAGTCTCTCCTGGGAAAATATGTCTGATCGGTGGATTTGAAGGACTGAAACAGCTTTCTCAGTGCTGCTCAGGTTTCTCCAACTCTCCAAATGAATTATTTGCTCCTTCATAAAAAACATCTAAGACCACCCTTTGTTCTGAAGGCCTTTTTGAGCAAGATCATAAAAGCATCAGTTTGCTTACAGTCTACTGTAATATAAATTAATATCTTAGCAAAGTGCCTAAGATTTAAAGTTTGCTTTGTATTTACTTCAAATAAAAAAGTTTTATTAAACTTTTAAATGTATTACCTTTCATGCTTTGAATAAGTCATTTCTTCCACACTTCAGTGACAGAAAGAAACTGCTAAATGAAACACCTGAGGAATTAATCACTCAGATAGCTCTGTCTTCTCTAAGATTGTCATATTTAATTGCATTTACAAATAACGTTAAAGTAGAACCTGTGATTAAAAGGGGTTAGCAAACTTGTATGTTTCTCCTTAAGATAAATAATCAGCTCATTTTAGAGTTTTCAAAATCTCAAGAGAATTTTGGCAGCTTCATTAGAAACAGAATGTGTTACTTAAGCTTTATGTTTACCTATAACCCCTTGGATGTTCTTCAGTTTAACGGTATTTTGGAATATGTTTGAAAACCACTGCTAAAAAGCCACTTTACAGCACTTAAAGCACTAGGAAAATAGAACAATTTTATTCCATTTGTGAATACAAAACCATAAACACCAATGCACAGTGGGCAGGTCTCTCAAAATAAAAAGTGTAACCAAGATAACTAAAGGAAAATTAGTGTTCTTAGGTATACTCCCATTTGTGTGCATGCCATAGAAACAAGTACTTAGAACTCATTTGCCTGAAGTGTCTCAGAAATTACAGGGAATTACTAACTGTTTTGGATAGACGTGTTTATGCTCCTTAATATAGTACCCAAAAACCTTATGAGAGCAATTAAAGCAACATTTATAAACACCCAGTTCTAATAGCTGTAGGTTTTTTACCCTCTCTACGTTGAAGACAATATCTGATTTTGTTTTCATAGGAGTTTACATTTCTATCAGGCACGGGCAGCTCGCACGTTTTCAGTTTATCTGCCACGCCGAAGAAGGCAGACTCTGTGCCCGCATTCTCCTGCTCTTACCACGGACACTGTCTTGCACCCCACAAATGTGGGCTGGTGTTTACCAGGGAGTTTCAGAAAATGTTTAGCATGGACCCAATGTGTTGAGTACTCTGACCTGATTTGATATTCAGTGTGAAGTCTACACAGAAGAACATGGGTCTGAAGACCCCTGGTGCTGAAACAATACACGACAAATTCCCTACTCATTTGAAATGTACAATTTTCCTAAGTTTTAATGGTAAGTTTTCTATGCAGCTGGACACAGCTATAGTTCAGCTGCTCTCTGTAATGAAAGTGTGCACATGGATGTGTCACTGTCTTTCAGGGCAGGGAGGTTTCAGCTAAGTCAGGGCGGGTGCTTTTTGGGGGGACGAAAAGTGATGTGTCATTACATCATCTGGACTATGAAGTGTCAGCAGCATCACTAAGCACTACAAATAGATCACAGAATCATAGAATTGTTTGGGCTGGAAGGGACCTTAAAGATCACCTCATTCCAGCCCCCTGCCACAGGCAGGGACACCTTCCACTAGGCCAGGGTATTCAGAGCTCCATCCAGCCTGGCCTTGAACACTCCTAGGGATGGAGCAGCCACAGATTCTCTGGGCAACCTGTGCCAGTGCCTCACCACTCTCACAAGTAAAGACTTTCTTTCTAATATCTAATCTAAACCTACTCTCTTTCATTTTGAATTGATCCCCCCTTGACTTGTCACTACATGCCCTCGTAAAGTCTCTCTCCACCTTTCTGGGTCTACAGCCAAAGTATATTTAGAAGCTATGTTATTTCTGGCTTATCTCCTGTGGATGTCGGTAGGGGAGTACCTACATTTGTACCTTATATTGAACATTAAAATTATTTATATTATTGCCCTTACTGAGAGCTTTGAGAGCCAGAACCAGGCTATGAGTATTGCAGTGTTTGGCTCCAACCTGGCAGTCACAACCCACGTTCTACAGAGCCCCAGCCCTCATTTGCAGTGTGCTGACTTCTACCAGTGATTCCCTTTAGATTGCTTTCAGCCTGCCTTTCTGTTCTACAAAGAACATTACTTCTCATCGCAGTACTCCTTACGTTTACAAAGACACTTATTTATCTATAGTTGTATACAACAGCATTAAACCACAAAATTTCCACAGGAACAGAGCAGCAACATCATTTGGGAAATAAAGAAGATGGGGGAAAAAAACCTGCAGTGATTCTCTCAGCGTAAATAGTTAAAATATTCAAGTTTTGGTACACAGCGAGTTCCTAAAGTCTAACATGTGAACTTCATAAGTCCACAGCTATTCAGTGTCAGAATTCTTGTGTGAATTCTCAGCATGCTATTGAGAGATTAATTACAGATTATTAGCTTGACTATGATTTTTAATTATATACATTCTTAATATAATTAAAGTTACACTCATATCAATTTAATCAACACTGATTTACTGGAAAAATGGTGATTTCAGAAGTCAGATGGAAATAAACGTCAATAGAATTCAATCTATACCCAGCTTTTTCTTTTGGGTCATCCAGTTCAGGTATGTGAACAGAGGAACTTGTTTTTCTAGTTAATTGCCACTGGGGATACAGACATCTGGTATCTTGAAAAACTGCCTTTCAGATAAGGTTGAGAACAAAATGAAAAACAAACAATAAAGATTGTGCTGTACTTCTGAAAATAAAACCAACAAATATCAAGGGAAAGGATAATCCTGTACCCCCACAAGCCCCAGGGGACACTCACGCTCGTGTCTTGCAGCATTATCATGGCATGTAAACTGTTGCTATGTAGATACTGTCAATTTAAGATATACATTGCCTTACAAAATGATAAAGAAACTCCTGCAGTAAAAATGCAAACAAAAGTTATTTTATAATGTTACAAAGGCTCAGTCATTTTCTAGTAGTTACCATGCAACAGTGTGAGGCTCAGATTTATCCCATTGCATTTGGTGGTAAAGGAGTACAATAAAGTTAAAACACTTGCAGTCTTCATCTGTGCCTTTATCACGGATTAACTCAAAATTGTGTTAAGGTCTGAGTGAAACCCACAAACAGGTTTGACATCTTAGATATGCCACATATGGTTTGAAAAAGTATAGTATTTGAATTTCTTATGTTATAATGTGCTGTTAGTGTTGTCCAGGGCGGGAAAAATGCATCAGAACTATGTATGAACACAGTAACCTTTAAAATGTTCATGTACTTATTTTGACAGACATTTTAATACCTGCTGACATCTAAGCTTGAGCCCATGAAATCCTAACAGCAAAAGATTTGGAACATTCAGGGACCAAGTGAAACCTCTTTTCATTATTTGGTGACTCTGGAACCAAGAACAGTGAAACTTTAAAAATATTTCCTGTTTATAAGAGAAACAAATGATTGCTGATGAAAGCCAGCCAATCTTCTTTCATTTTACTCTTATGACCCTACTCCCCCAACTAAAAAGATTTAGCAGCATTTTATAGATAAATCCTCTGAGGTCAAATCTCATATCAATAAACAAGGTGTTTTTAAAACAAGGTTAATTTTTAAATGGCTATTCCTAGTACATAAAAATTCAAGGTTTATTAGCACTTAAGTGCTCAGGAAGGACGTTGTCAATAATAATCCTGAAAATACTTGTGTTTAACGATATAATGATCTATATAAACTAATATATCCAGAAACATTAGTTTATATTATCTAAACACAATCTTGTTTTAAGGAGGACCACAAGCTACTCAGAAGAAACTGAGAAGGATATATCCTTCCTGCCCCATTTTTCCACACGCTTCTGGGAAGAGAAGGCAGGACCCCTTCTACAGGCAAGGCTTATGAGGAAAAGGATGCCTCACCATGTCTGCTGGTGGAAAATTTCCCATTGGCTCCAGGGTTTCTTCAAATCAACCTGAAGACCCTTTAGACCAGAGGATAAAGGTACCCTTTACACCCTGAAGGAATATTCCTCCCTACATCAAAATCCAGGAAATTCTTACAGAATGCAGACCTCTAACATATTTAAGCCAAATGAAATGAAATTGATTAGTTTCTTATCACTGAAATAGTGACTGGAATATTTTTAGCTGTAGTGAGATTCTATACTAATAACCAATTATTTTTCTAGCAATAGATAACAACCCTTCTTTGGGCAGATCTTTGGATTCTCTATCCAAGTAATTCTTTAGAAAATGTCTTTTTCTATTAATTGTCTTCTGTAACATGTTTCAACATTCTGGACTTAACGAAATCATTAATGTTAGGTTAATGAAAGAAGGAATGACTCTGTGTGGAAGAATACACTGGATTTTGGAAGAATGATCTAATTTAGATATTTTAATGAGTACTTTGACTATTCAAATATGAAAATTTTTGTGTTCACTCTCTAAAGCCTACCAGGTACCAGTGTACAACACACACCAGTAACACACTCATGCTTATTGCTCCTTTAGACCTTATAAAGGCCACATATTCAAATAATGTAAAATCAATAATATATATATATATACTTCAAAGGGAGAATATTGAAAAGATCCTCAGTAATGATCTGTCTTGATTTTGCAAAACCACATTTAGGAAGTAACAGTGGTGCAAGTTCCCTTCCAAAAGAAAGCCTACCTAAATATATGTCATAATCCACTAATTTTATATCTCCACATCCTATCCATAAATTGAAAATATGTTGTTGCAATCTGAAAAACTTGCCATGTACTTTAACATGATTTGAATTTATTTTTTTAATTGTGTCAGAAAATCTACTCTAAGAAGTTACTCAATAATGCCTTGCTAAATATTTCTAGGTGTAGTTTTCTCTTGGTTTTCAGAGTTATATTGAAATATCATAGCACCATTGCAACTGGAAGGAGAATGTGGAGGCCCATGTATTTTCCATCTCACACAATTGTATGAAAACTTCTAGCAGCAGAAACAAAATCACAGCTCTTAACTAGCTCAGAGGTTTGTAACTCCCACTGTTGCCAAGACAGCAAAATGCAGACACGTACAGTCCTGCTCACTTAGATGAGGAAATCTTTATACTTACTCTGTACATTAAAATAATAAAAACTTAACTGAAAAAATTATATATTGTGATCATCCCTGAACCACTAAAATAGACTGTACCAAAAGCTATTGTAATCCAAACTTAAAATGATTTTCTATCTCTACTACAGATGATTTAGGAAATTGCTTTTCCACACAGCAACTATGGAAAGAGCACATCTGACATATCTATAGCCTTCCACTTGCTTCTTAAATCTGGTCTTTCATCTTCCTTAGCTACACTAGTGGTAGACTGATAGTCTGATCACAGTCTATCTCATGGTTCTCTTCTTTCTAGTTGTTCCATCTCAATTTTGTTATTTTTCAATTCATGGTCTTCTCAGTGCATGAACTTATTCACTTTACAACCATTATTGTTACTTGCATAACACTCACCAATGTGACATTTTATTGACAAGGAAGTAAGGATTTAATTTTAAATACTGACAACCCCAGTGGATGGAACATAAATGAAAATGAGAGAAGCATGCAAGTCTCATGAAGGTCTTTTCTCTGATCTCATGTTCTTTAGCAGGTTGCTTGAGGTCTTTTTCTCATAGAAGTGAAATGTAGTTGGATGTAGAGGAACAAAACACTGCTACTATTACATGCCTGCCACTACATGCTGTGCAAGCATATGAAAAACGCTACAATGTGGTTGGACCACCAGATGTATTTTAAAAGAATTGCTCATTACTCAGTCAAGTTCCCATTCCAGCTGTGTGCTGGGGGAAATCATGGGGCTGGCAGTTTGGAGTGGCTACTTCGAGTCAGCTACAAAAAAAATCCTCTGAAAATACATCAACAGTACCTGCTTCCCACAAGAAACTCTGTCCTTGCACCCTGAAGAATTAGTTCTTGCCATCGTCATAAGCATTGTTTACTGCCTTCGTATAAACCATGGCCATGGATGCATGTGCTCTCCAGCCAAATGGCAGAAGGGAACGAATAGGGAATTTAGAGCCTGGTTCTGGGAAAACTCTTTGGAAGGGTAGATGGAATTAATTATGCGCTTATAAATATATACATGTGCATGTGTGTATGCAGATGTGTAAACACATGAGTACATACCAAATACTTTTTATTTACAGAATATAAATTATTTAGATTGTGTTCTATGTGAAATGAGCTTCCAAAAACTGTTCCAAGTGCAGCCAACAGTTATTTTAAAAGGCTACAACACAGCATCAGCTGATTCATATCCTCTGTAAATTGTTTATGTCCTTTCAGTAAACACAAAGCTATTTCTACGTGTTTACATACAGAATATATACATGCATATAAATATATATATTCTAACTTCAAATGGAAATATATACAATTTTGTGATGATGCTAAGGGGTTTATCAGTCACACCTATAATAAATGTACAGTATCTGCACTTCTCTGCCAAACTTCTTATGAGGTAGATATTGATCATTGAGCTTTACCACAGCTAGTAAAAACAGCTATAGCAACTAGTCAGTTTAAAAGGGCTTTTTTGTTATATACTATTGAACCAACTACTCTTCCTGCACTTTGTATTAATAACTGCAAATGAGAATTCCCCTGTGTGCAAACACTGTACCTCTGGCGAACTGGTGTGGGAATGACAGGCAGAAAGAATGAGTCTGGAGCTGGAAAAGGCAAGAGCAGGCATGAGTAGCAGGATGACTGATGGCAGGTGGATGAGCATGCAGCTTTAATGTGGGAAAGAAGAAGGGAAGGATATGGAGGGGAAGAGAGGACCCTGCAAGATGGTCACAGTCCCAGGACACTTCTCAGCTTTTCTTGCTAGTAGCCCTCTTTTCTCAAGCATAAACTTTTACTCTAGTCAGTCTCAAAACCAGATCCATCTTCTCACTAGTTTGGTATGTGTGCCAACCACTCCCACAACACATTTTAAAATAAAGACCCCTCTTTCAATCCCTGTTTCTGATACTATTCTTGCTAACAATTACCTGGGAATGGATGTGAAAAGTAGGAAGTTGAAACTTCCAATGCAGCCAAGAGTTTGTCTTAATGCAATTTCCCTCCCAGTCCCTTTGTGAAATGCAGCTGGTGTAAAGAAAGGAATTTCACTGACAGAGAGGGAGTCATTCCTCACTCAGCTTCCACTGAATCTTTGCCTCTAATTAAGCATACCTGTCAGAGATCTCAAGGAAATCTCCACAAGTCATCAGTCAAATCTGATCCTTTGTGATAAACAAGGAAATTATGCCACTGAGATTTAAATTCACAACAAAAGCTGCTCTGTAGCTGACTGATATTTCCCTGTGAGCCCATTCCTGCTTGGGCCTCTCAGCTCCCCTTGCACTCACAGATCACTCAGGCACTTGTGAAAACCTCCATTTGATTGCCCCATTTGGCACACAGTGCACATATCCTGCAATTATTCCTGTATATGTCACTTTTCTATAGGGGCATTACTGTCCCTCTTGACATTTCTTTATTCAAGTGTAAGTTCAGCAAGCTGATGAAGAGACCTCATGTGAGCCATATGCCAGTTACCTATCTTAGTGTTGCATTTTTTAATTTCATGTGAGTGCTTTGGAAATTATTTCACATGAAATCATGGCATTTACTACCAAATGTGGGGCCAGTGACTTAGAGGATGCAGGAACACATTTTAAGTTGAGAACAAAACAGGTTGCTTTGTGTAGATTTCACAGGCTACACAACATCAGAAATTCGAATTGGGGGGTTCAGAGCAAAGCTTGGGACCTCAGCAAAACACCAGGAATATTTCTCATTGTCATTCCAAGATGGAGAAATCTGTCTAGGAGTTTCTACCAGAGAAAGCTCACACATATTTTTTTGTCAGATACACTGGTGGGTGCATTAGCAGGGACAGGTTGTTGGGTGTCTTTCAGGAAGCATAAGGACAGTGGTTGTGCCTCATCCTTTTGTGGCCAGGTAAAGATAAGCCAAGCTTATGTTTAAACTCGAAAAACACCATCTGAACAGCCAGTGGAATCCTTGGTCATCTAGAGGCAGCTGAACATTGGATGCTCAGAAAAGACCTCAGCAAATGAAAAAAAGACTGAGGCTGAACTCTCCATCATCCTTCCGATGAAAGCACACAATGAGAGCGCTTGAAAAGAGGAAATGTATGGAAAGAAAAAAGCCAGAAAGAACAGCTGTATTTTTTCAGGGTTTCTCTAGAAAGCAAGTCGATATTTGTACATGGCAGGAAACGAAACACCACTTCCTAGAGTGGGCAAAATGCCACACTAACAGATGGCAGAAGTGTAGGCATGCAAGAGAACAAGTTTATGAATTGATGTATGGGCATGTTTTCTGTCCAGGAATGTTGAAACAGCAGCTTTTGGAGAATTATTTCAACTCCTAAATTTACAGAACCATGTCATTACCAGCCTAGCTTCAAGCTTGCTTCAAATGGATATAGATTTTATTTCTTGAAAGACAATTTTGCTTTCAGTTACTTTGATAAACACTCAGACATTTCACATACTAATATTTATTTGAATTAAAGAGAAGTTGTGCTTTGCAGTTATATTAATATTTTTGATATTTATTATTTTAAGATACCTACGTCTAAACACCACATATTAGGTTTTTACCTGTATACAGGGCTGTTTTACGTGTATCAATGAGTTAGCACTGATTTTTAAGGCATTTTGGAGCTCAGTATTATTTAAAAACCATTTTATTCTATCTATTTGTGCTTGGCTACAGCTTGTTGCTGTATACTCTTGAAAAACATAAGGGGAAAAATAAAGAGATTACTTTGTTGTCTCCTACCCAGTACACCTTCATTAAGACAGCCACTCCATCACTTCACTCTTTATTGAAGTATGAAGCAAATTATAATTTGTTTTCATATTCAAGATACGAAATGCACTTGAAAAACATCTTCAGTCTTCTGCTTTACTGGTCTGCAGCTTTAAAGTCTTGCTAGACAGATGTTTTATTGCACTGATACAAAAGTATTTCTGCTAAAAAAAGGGGGAAAAATAAAAAATATAAATTTCTCTGAAACCTGTTCACACTCATCTGAAAAGCCCTTACAGCATCTCCACTGTGGGGCGTGTTTGAGCTCAGCTGAACAGGCACCATTCATTATGAACTTTGCTTGACTTACTGAAGAGCTACATCTACTGCACATGAAGATTGACATTACTGCTTGAACTTAAACAATATTCTACAATGTTAAGGCACACAACTAGTCTGGATCAGGCTCTGCACTGAAACAGGCTCCTCTGGGAAGTGGTCACAGCACCAAGCCTGTGTTCAGGCAGAGTTCAAGAAGTGTTTGGACAATGCTCTCAGACACAGTGGGATTTTTGGGGTGTCCTGAGCAGGGCCAGGGGTTGGACTTTGATGATCCCTATGGGTCTCTTCCAAGTCAGGGGACCCTAAAAATTATAAAGGCTGAAGACAGGCCTTAGCATTAGGATGAACAGTATGTGAAGGCAATGTGATCCTACAACACAGGCAGGAACACAGAGGCTGGAGCTCCGTGATGAGAAAATGGAGTTCAGTTGTCTCAAAGATTGGAGGTGAACCATAAACCCTGACTCATTAACATTTTAAGGGGAACAGAAGAGAAAGAATAGTGTAGAAAGGAACACTGCTTTCTTCTGATCAAAAAATGAAATAAAGTTACATTTTCTCTCTGAGGATTATGTGGTAAAATGCCACCTGCATGTCATTTTAAAATCCCGTTTTAAGTCTATCACAGTCCACCTACTTGAGGAGTAAATAGGGATATAGGGGAAAATAAAGGTATTTAGGGAAGAAGCAAACACAAAATGTCAGTGAAATTCCTGGTATGTATGGTTTTAGTGAAATAAGAAAATAAAAGCATCATATGGTCAGCTTCTATCTAGCTCATACCAGTCAAAGATGTGGCACAGGTAATATTCCCACTCACCATAATGACTAACAAAGGCAAAAGTAACTCTGAAAGCACCTAAAGGACTGCTGAGCAAAGGACATCAAAGAGGAGCTTCCCACTTAACTTCCAAATCAGAACTGGAAAATAATCTTGAAAAACTGTTAGCAAGGTCTAGTTGCTCCCAGTAGCACAAATACATAAATAATCATCTGAAAAGACAAAAAGGGTGGACATAAGCTATTAATAAGAGGATTACAGTTTTAGTTAGTTAAGTGACACCACAATAATTGTTGTTTAGAGCCTTTTCAAAGGTCTTGAAACTAGCCATGGTTAGCCACCCTCATCAATAACCAAACTGTCTTTTTGCTGCCTGGTAGAGCAAGGAGCAATCCTACAACTGGGAAGTGCAAGGAGAGATGCCCAGAAAGGGGCTATTGACTTGTTGCATCCTGCAAGTTTTTTGGAAAAAATCTTAAGTTAAATAGTTACTCTAAGAGGTAGCATGATTGAATATTTCTTCATGCATATTGGAGATGATGAAGAAAGGCAAGAACAATTATAGAGTAGAGCAAATATACCTGAAAAATAGATTTAATTAATGATTGGGATAAAAGAAAATAATCTGGAATATATAGGCAGAGCTTTCAATTAGCAATGGCCCTTTGGATTAAAAGGAAAGTTTCTTTGCATCACAGTGAGTGACAACCACAGGTGCAGAACTGGTCCAAGAGTCATTTTTTGTTCCCAAAGTCCTTTTACATCTCCTGGCCTAGCTGCCTCCATCTGGCAGGCTCTGTGTAACCAGGGCTGGCATGTGATCTTCAAACCAGTGATGATGATGATGATGAGTAACAACTTGTGTCAATTTATGATAGCATTATTTGAGCCTAGGAAATTTAGGCTCCTGATGCAGCTTCAATATCTCCTCCTAGGAATTTTTTTTTTCCTCTTTGAGCTTATTGAAGAGTCAACCAACCACTGATATCCTTTAACTTCCTCTCCAGTGATACTGCTGGCACAGCAGGTAAGATTATTGATCTCAAGCTACCTCAAGATTTCCTCTGCAAAACTAATCTTCATGCTCACTTTGCAACAGGTCTTTCATCACTGTGCTACAGCCACATTAATAATGAATGAATCCATTATGATCAATGGCTCGACAATGAATATCAAATGACTTCTCCATTATTAAGATCATTACAGGACACTAGAGGTAACTGTTCAGTGCCATTCACAGCAGTTTAGCTGTATGATCCCTTTCTCTCTTAATAGGACTTCTATGACTAAAAGACCCCAAATCACACAGAATATTTAACCTGAGGTTCAGTGATTTTACACCTCATATAATAAAACATCATCAATCAATAGAGTAGTAATATGTATCAGTGTCTCTTTGAGCAATTTAATATAATCTTGCTGTGTACACGGTGCCTATCAGCGCCATCAAAAAGTGTTCTCTGAAGTTCTGCAGCATGGATGTTAATTGTGCTAAATCTAACCAAAAACTAGCAACTGAAC
Source organism: Eulacestoma nigropectus (assembly GCA_013397775.1). NCBI lineage: Eukaryota > Metazoa > Chordata > Aves > Passeriformes > Eulacestoma > Eulacestoma nigropectus. The sequence goes on along the minus strand of VZTE01003316.1, from coordinate 1,706,005 downwards.
AGAAACACTCCAGTGTTGTCTTTAAAAAGCTGTTCCTTTTAACTATGTTTTTGTTTATTTTCACCCACTTCCACAGTAAATAATGCAACTGATTAAGAAATGAACACAGAACATTAATCATAGTGCTCAACTAGATATTTCCTAAAGGTCACCCCACTTTGAAAGACGGAGCTTTCCCATGTTCTGCCCTTGATTAATGGTCCATTTCCCGTCTCTCCCATGTACCCTTGGATCCCCACCCTGCAATTCTCCCTTGCTCCTGGCTCTCGTGCGAGTGGCGTGCCTGTCAAAGTGACATGAGAAATGACTGCATAACCTTTGCTGACATTCAGCAGTTCCCAGTCTTTCAGTTTTCGCTCGGCACGGCTCTCCAAGAAGTCTGCTTTAGGTATACAGTTTCCCAGGCAGAATTTGCAGTGACAGAAGAGAAATGATTGCTCTAGATTACATTGCCAGCAGAGCTTTGACAAATGTTACACAGCTAAAAGATCTTGCCCAAGATAAATAGGTATCAGTGAATACTGTGGCTAGTTCTCACTCATGCAATCTCAATTTTAAATCTGCGCTCAAGAATCAGCTTTGGTAACAGTACAGCAATGGAATATATTGAGGGAAGAGGGATTTGATGGGGAACCATGATAGAAGGATTGATGATAGCAAGGTTGAGAACAACCTGGTGCCTGGATTTGAGTCCCAAAAGTTGTGGTTTAAATGCTGTTTCTGAACAGATTCCTGTGTGGAATGGGGCTACTGCAGTCCAGATACCTGGTTCTCCACCTACCCATGCCTCTGTAATTTGTTCCTGAAATAGGTACACTGAAAAAGGAGAGCAGTTTTCTTTCATCATTAATAGATTCGAGGGACAGATAAACACAAAAATCCTACCCCTCAAATTTATATTGTTCTACATCTCATTATGAACTACAAATATTCTGCAATTCAGAAAGTCCACTAAGAGAGACCCCAATGGCTGAGTCAGGCGAGTTCCTAGCTCTCCACACCAGATACCAGCCCACGGGAAACTAACATTAAAAAAGGGATGCATCTTTGTTTCTCCAAAAAACAACTCACTCGCTCTCATGGGAAATACTACTTTTTTTCCCAGACCTTGGCAATCATTCTTGTAAGGAAGAAAAGAGAAATGCCAGAAAGTATTGTGATTCCTTCCAACCATACAGAAAGATATGGCAAACCAAAAATGCAACCCGTAATAATCTTGTGCTCATAATAGTGATTACTTACATACAATAGAGCTCTTTTGATGCAAATGAACTAATTGACTAAAGTAGAGATGATGCCATTAGCAATAATTTGTCCATCAGCCTTTGATACTGAATAGAGGTCATGCAGGATAAGTTCCCTGTCTTCCTATTTTCAGGGAAAGACACATTTCTCTCAAAGCTCAATCATCTGTCTCTGCATTTGTATGCTGAAAAAAATAAGCACAATTCCTAGACTTTTTCTCCAGATACTCTAAACAATTCCATCTCTCTTGGAGGGGAAAAAGCAACCAAACACACCGAAAACCTCTAGACACTTACAGTGATCTGTGTCTGGGAACATCATAGTTTCTGGTTGACAAAACATCTCACTGGTGCACAGCAAACATCTTAATGAGTTTGAGAGCAGTGATTTAAGAGAGAAGGAAAAATGGAGAATTATCTGGATTTTTTTTTGTGTTGAGAAGTACTCCTGTAGAGAACACCTTTGCTTCAATTCCTTCACTGTTTTTTTTTTTTTTATAAAGTACTGCACACTAGGGCACCTCGCTGTGAGTAGCTTGGCAGATTTTAACTGAACTCTCCATTGGTGCAAAGATACTGCCACAGAGAATGTGCGTCCGGGATTAGGGATATATTGACTGATAGTTTACACCTGCAATCTCAGCCACATAATTTATTTAGCAATGTGGGAAAGGAGAATCGAGACCTCTGCTTCATACAAGGTTTGAATAGAGAACAATTTAGAAAAGTTGGCCACCATTGCTACCATATGTGGAGGCCCTAATCTTGAGTTACTTAAAGTGACACCAGGTAACAGAGGCTGAATCTTGCAATCAATCTGTATTTTAACCTCTCCACCAAAGTATTCCACAAAGGACGTGATCATAGCATCTGTTCTTAAAAAATACCCGCTAGGGAATTGCCCATGAGTTATATAAAGAGGATTTAGACAAACACACAAGTGTTTCCCATTTCTCATTTCTACAGGCTTAGTCCTGAGAAATATCGAATGCTTTGGAGCACTCAGATGTTACGAGTGCTCAGCATTATTAGTGCCTTTACATGTGTTCAGCAATGAAAAGTGACAATAAACAATATCCAAAAGGACAATACAGAAGCTTATACTGCTAATATTTCATGGTGGGATAGTCCAAAATGATGTAGCTACTACTGAGTACATGGACTAGGAAATATTTGTTTTCCAAAATAATTGATCACATTCAGAATATTTGTGAAAAAAAAAAAATAATCCTAATTGAAGTTATGCATTAAAAAAAAAAAACAAAGACTCCTCCTAAACATAAAAGATCCATTTTGGATATAATTTTTCTGAAGATAATTTCTGAATTCTCAAAATTCAGTTCCACTAAAACACTCCAAGGTTTAAGCACACAGGATTATGACTTGGAATCAGGGTTCAGGAAAAATGCACATCAATAACAACATCAATGTTTATAAATGGAATCATCTAAAAATTTCTCTAATAAAGATATTTTCAAAAGACAATAGAACTTCTTATATGAGCATTGCAAATGCATTCCAGAAACTGCAACATTAACGGTGTGGAACAAAATTTCTATTTCATAGCATTGAAGAAGTAAAAAATGAGAAAATTTTGAAAATGCAATGATTAAAGTGTGTGTGCTGTTGTTGTAATAGACAGGATACTTTTGCTGTCTATACATGGCCAGTTTAATTTCTGACTTAATTTTTGCCATCAAAAGCAAAAAATACTTTTAGTAAAATTGTTCTAGCATATTTTTTAAAAAAAATCTTTGTATTCTAAATAAAGATTTCATGGATCAACTCTTGCATGCTGTTTATATGCAAGTTTCCTACAATTTGCATTGCTGAATAATTGAGAACATTAGCTCCCAAACCATGAAAAATTCATTTTATCATGATGTATTATTAATCAATTTAATTTACAGTGATCTGAAGAGTCCCACTTTCCATTATGGTGCTTGAAGATATGTTTAGACAGTAGTCTGGTCTGTATTATACTACTATGTAATTCTTTCTCATCTGATAAACTTCTCAAAGTGGGTCATACTGCACAAGCATAGTAATGGATAAAAGAGAACCAGTTGACATAATTTATTTGGACTTCCAAATCCTTTTGAAAAAAGTGTCACATAGAAAAACACTGAAAATTTAAGTAGCTAGAGAACAGAGCAAATTATTTGAAATTATCAAAAGCTGCTTAGCAGACAGAAAACACTGCATTTAAAAAATGTTTAGTACATGAAGATACTTTACTATTACCATTTAAAAGAAATACTCTTACTATTTAAAGCTATGTTTATTTTCACTACATAAACATATTATTATATTTCACCAAGTTTAAGCTAGTCTTTTAATGTTTACTACAATTTTATTACAAGATAATCACTAAAAATCAGTTTGGAAAATAATAACTCTTACTCTTCTTTAGAATTTATTTGTCTAGCATTAAAAGAATGTCTTCATTCACTACAGCTTCATGGACATTTCTCTCCACTTTAATGTAAATTGAAAAGGGAAATATGAATGATATGCAGACTCTCATGACTTGGATTTATTCTTTGATACTTTGTGAAAAGTCAGCGGCTGTTGAAGTCTCTGCTTATATGTCAGATGACAATTATATCATCTGGCCTTGAATATAAATAATTAAAATGCAAGCTAATAATTGAGAACTGCTGCTGAAACCTTTAGAGAAACTATAAAGCTTTATCAAGAAGAAAGACTCTTAGAAACATCTGGTAAACCTTGAATGCTAAAAAGGTCACACAGGCAAAACAATCTGTATTTGGAGGTAAAAGCCTGAAACCCACATTCACCTTAGAAGAGTTTAAGGTAGCTGGGAAGGAAAGTGAAGTTTCTTCGAGTTGGTGAGCACAAGGATGGGGTCTGGTAAATGTGAATTTGAAAAAGTTGCATAAAAATCCGTGTTTCGAGCACCTGCAGGATGCTGCCAGCAGGTGAAGTTTCCCTGGAGCAAAGCATGACCCCGGCAACGTCTGACTCAGACAGAGAATGTCTGAGAGCAGGCAATGAGAATAGTCCAGGGCATTCATGAGCTCTCCTACAAGGAATAAACAACCGAGTAGGGACAACTTTGCTTTGAAAGGAGTTACATCTAAAGGGCAGAGGCACAATACAAAGGCGTAAATAATAAATGTCAGGGAAAGAACATGGATTACTGGTCTCCTAAATTTGTGGCACACGGCAAATTCTTTTTTTTCTTTTTCTAGGAAATTTTAATGCTGGATACTCAGGACAACAAAAAACCTGAACTTATTTGGGTAGACAAATAGTATAACACATCTTCCTGCCCCTGGAAGTAAAAAGGGCAATATTTAAAAAATTCACAGTGTTAAAATATTTATACAAATAGGCTGGGAAAAATTTCAGCAAAAAGCTGACAATTAGGCAAAATAACTACACGAATGAAGTTAGGAAAGAATTTCAAACAGAAGTGTCTGGAAGGCTACTAGGAAATGCAGACAGGCTGGGGGGGAGAGGGTGTGCCTGTGCCAGGGAGTAGCCCTGCTGCTCCTAAGGCTGGCACCACACTCAGGTGTCTGGGGAGGCTTCAGGCTGAGCTAAAAGCACCAGTAAGTGATCAGGGAGGGGACAGCACTCTGAGGAGGTTTTATTTAAAAAACAAGAAGGCTACAAGCCAGAAACCTACTCCTTAATGCAGCCCCTCCTCCATTCAAAGATGGCTTCATCACAAATTTGTACGTCCTTAAAAATAAAATGCTGGCATCGAACACATATCTTGTCACATCTTCCCTCCTAACAGAAATAACTACAGACCCTAATCTTTCTCTAGCTGTTTTTTTTAAAAAAGAAGAACAACATATGGCTAAAAAATATGTGTTATCGATGGGAAAGCGGGAGTAGGCTCAGCAACTTGTGAAAGCAAAATATCAGCACTGCCTGGTTATTCCCAGGGGATGCTCCCAAGGTTTATCCCCATTTTCAGGAATGGTGAGACCTCTGACTCTGCAAGGGATGGTTATCATTCTCCTGTGCTCACAGAGAGACAAAACAAACCAGCTGCTGCTTTCAGCCTTCCAGTACCTGAAGGGAGCCTACAAGGAAGCTGAAGAAGGACTTTTGGCACGGGCATGCAGGGACAGGACAAGTAGTAAAGGCTTTAAACTGAAAGAGGGGAGGTTTATTTCAGATGTTAGAAAGAAACCCTTTACTGTGAGGGTGGTGAAACACTGGGACAAGCTGTGCTGGAGAGGTGGTAGGTGCCCCATTCCTGGTAACATTCAAGGTCAAGTTGGACAGGGCTCTGAGCAACCTGATCTAGTTGAAGATGTCCCTGCTCGTTCTAGAAGGGTTGGACTAGATGACCTCCAAAAGGCCCTTCCAACTCAAAGTATTCTATAATTCTGTGATCTGATGAGAATAGCAGACTTCAGCCTCACAGTGAAGTATCAAAGGCTTGTGGTTATAAAGTAAATACAAATCAAATATGCATTCCAGGGTGTGTACTTTCATAGCATTGTATTCCTCCATGAAAAGAAACCGTTCTAAGGGCAGTTCTATGCGAGGCAGAATGGAGTCAATCTCACTGCCTGTTCTGGATCTTTGTGCGCAGGTTTGTTCACCTTTGGTAGCAATAAGGTACTTAAGGTTAAAATAAAATCCTGCATTGGGTAAAAACATTGCAAGCTCACTGCACACACACCTTAGGTATACAAGCCCATCTCTAAAAAGCATTACATGACACCCTGAAGTTGTTTGCAAAGATACACAACTTCCCTGGATTAGATAAAACTGACACTTGTGTTGCTTCAAGTCACAATATTCATATCTGTTAGAAGAATCTACTTGTCTCTTCTTCTGTTGTCATTAGTTGGTAAAAATGTAACCAATAATATATTATGATTAAAAATTTTATTCTTATAATAGCAAGCAAAAGTTATCTATTATTAACATACTGAAAAATCCCTGGCAAAACTTCTTTACTTTCACCAACAAAAATAGTAATGTCTAATGATGCATATTAAGCCTCTGCTTCTCAGGATTCCCACAACTTATGTATTACCAAATTGTGCAAAAAACTACTGGAGCATTTCAACTATACTACTAAAATTCCTACCACAATACACAAACACAGATATATACTTTTTGGGAGAAATAAAGCATCCCTTTCTCAAAAAAACCCTGTTAATTTAATTGTGAAAGCAGAAGACAAATTAATTCCTGAAAATTGCCAAGAAACTCTTAGATCATATCATTACATCCATTTCATATCCTCACTCCACTATGCAGTGAAATAAGCATGATTTCTAACTAATTCCTGTACTTCATTTGCTATCAAACATGCACAGTTGAGAATGGTTGTACTGGTTGCTGTTCATGACTACCCACAGATGACCTTGAAAAACTTCTATGTCCAAAAATATTTGCTAACACAATAGGATGAGATGTATTTTCAGCAGTACCACAGCACAACTACAAGTTAGTGTTGATTTGGAGATTATGAGACAGCTCAAAAAATACTGACACTACCTGAAACAATTTTTTTTTACAATTCTGTTATATCTTTCCTGCTTGAAGGCAAAACTGTTCAGCCCTTGGTGAAATCCTTCATGCTGAAAAAAGCCTGTGTTGAGGTTACACTGCTTAGCAAAGATGCTCCACCTTACCTGTCTCTGTAGCTTTGTAAATCCCTAGGTTATCTAGAAAACAAGAATGACAAAATTGAGCCAGAGCTTGTCATTCTTGCTCCTTACCCTAGAAATACAAGCAGTAAGAACTGTGATGTGTTAATCCTATACCTAAAACCACAGAAATGTGTACTTTTCTAAAGTTGTGATATCATGGTAAAGGATTCAGACCTTTTTTACCTGCTCCTCATGAAGATCTGCTACTAAACTCTACTATAAAAATAGAGTATAATAAAATGGAAGATGAAAACAGGCTGTAGTGGCAAAGACAAATACCTGTGTCCCGTAGCACTTTCTTTTGGCAAAGCAGCCTGCAATAAGTGCCCACAAGAAGAGACCGTGGCCATACTTATATCCCCCAAACCCACTTTCCTAGCCGCAGTCCTCTGTGCATCTGCCAAGGCAGCACATGGATGGCTGACACAGCAGCAGCTCACACTCTCAGGAAGGAGGGGAGGGACACTTGAACTGCTTCACTCCCACTATCACAGTCACAGAGAATCGCAGAATAATTAAGGTTTAAAAAGACCTGTGAGATCATCAAGTCCCGCCTTTGACTGATCTCCACCTTGCCAACCAGACCATGGCACTGAGTTCTACATCCAGTTTCTTCAACACCTCCAGGGATGGTGACTCTGCCACTTCTCTGGGAAGTCCATTCCAATGTTTAACAGCCTTTTCTGTGAAGACATTCCTCCTGATGTGCAGACTGAACCTTCCCTTTTGCAGCTTGAGCCTTTGTCCTCTTGTCCTGTCGCTGGTGGCCTGGGAATAGAAGCTGACCCCCACCTGGCTACAACAGCCACTGTACATTGTCCTTGTGGCTCCCAAAGAAATCTATCAGTTGTTAAGGACCTGGAGCTAATCTATCTCATAAGCATGTGCCATGCAAGGTTTGCCTACTGCAATTTCAGTGCTCCAGCATTTTCATCAATTTTCCCAAGAGTTGTTTTATTTCCCTACAAGGAAACTTGTGCCAGGTATAGAAGCTCCCTTGCCTCCTAAGTTCTGAGCCACCAGGATCACTTGCAGTATTGTTTCCCACATTTCCACTTTCAGCAGGCAAATGTGAAAGTGGGGAATTAATTATTTTAAGATCACTCTTCCTCTCCACTACTCAGGGAAATTTGCACATGTCACATAATATATGTGAGCATGCTATATGCCACACACTTCACTAAATAGTGCTGGCATAGAGCATTTTTATGTGGTGCTTAATATAAAAGGAAACAACCCCAAATTATAATCCCAAGATCTAATAAAGCCCACGAGGCTGGCATTAGCACTGGCTGCTCTACTAGCTGCAAACTATCAGACAAAAGTTGAATGCTCAAAGTACCCCAAGCCCCCTCCTCTCGTGAGGAATGTACCTGGTGCCAGTCACTCACCAGAGATGCAGTCAGTGACTCAGAAAAGCTCCCAATAAAATATTCTTTCCATGTGCCACACCAACATCTATCATTGTCAACTCCGTATAACACACAGAGCTACATTTTTTATTCTTCAGCTTAAAAAAACCACAATGAATCCCAGGCTTTCAGTTTTACAGGATGAAACACCTTGAAAAATTATGTCACTAGAATGTTTCAAAATTTAAAAAAAAATCAATAATATGCTACTAATTGTAGGCTGGTATTAACCACCCTCTAGTCTTGACAGTCACCCGATTTAGATTAGACATCTTTAGACTTTATCGTGGTTATAAGATAATCTTTTCCAAATTCTGAGAAACTCACTCTTCTCACTAATAAAACATTTTAAGAACATACCAGGATGAATATATTCATCCTTGACATTTTTATGTACCAAAAGCCAAGTGATTTAGGACACAATCTGAGCTATCAGCAGGTGGTTCTATTTGAAATCAAACTGGAAGAGGAGATGCTATTATTTCATACACAAATCTGTATTATGACACTTCCTCCCATCTTCCCGTCACTGTGTTTTCTTTTGTTTTCCTGTACAGAGGAAAACAAATTACTTCTATTACCTTACAGAACAATGGGAGTGGGATCAAGGTCGCCCCAAAACAGGGAAGAAAACCAGAATACCTTCTGTGCAGCCATCCCTTTATAGGCTGCGACTTGCTAAAATAATTGTTCAGGAAGCCTGAACACATTTTATATCAAACCAAACTTCTTTCTTAAGCATACAAAAGGTTTTGCATAAAGGATTTAAGGAGAGAAAGATCTCCTCTGCAACGGAATCAGCTTTAAAATATCTGCAGCAAAGGAGGAAAAAATCCTTGTGCATTTCAGAAGATAATTGCTGGGGATAAGGAAGAGCATCCTTCAAGTGTCTCCCAAACAAAGACTCTGCAGCTGAATATAGAGCAAAATGTTTACATTGGGCATACTAGGAAGCACCCTGTGGAGCACAGAACTGATGAGTGAGTAAACACCTCAAGACAATCACCTGAGATGCATTAAGCTGAGCAAGAGAGGAGTTTAGGCTTGTTTGTTTTTCTCCAAGGCAGTGCATCACTTGATTTCTGGTATCCCCTACTCTACAGTGTTCAGCAGAGTCAAGGAATCTCAAAGGTGGAAGCCCTGTGTCACAATAGCTCTACAATTTCTGTCAACTTCTTCACTTCCCTGTAGCAAAGATAAAATGAAGTACAATTGCATTTCAATCTTTGAACAGTTGTTTACCGTAGGATGAAAGAAAAAGAAGTGGCAAGCCAGACTCTAGCTCAATTTAGCATTGCAAGAAGCAAGTATAAAACTAATTGAAATCACTGGGCTATGTATATTTTAAGTCAGTGGAGAAGAAAATGTAATACATAAACCACAGGGTTTGTAATTTATTAGAGAGCTCATCACTTCCTAGTGAGGTCTATATATAGAAATTTTTATTGGCCACAGTACATTTTACTTGCAGTCAACATTTTAATTGTTTTGATGTTTAAGATTTAGCTTGATGCAATAAGCTCAGTTTGGGGGATTTTTTTGAAAGCTTCTTCACAGATTTTACCTGGAATACATTTTATGGATGCAACTGTAAGTAAAAGACTAACATTTTTCAGGGTGAGTCCATTTTTAATGCAATTTTATCTACTGACTTGCACACAGACTGACAAAGCTTTATGTATAAATGATGCGATCCTTCAACACCACCATTAGAGTGAATGACTGATGCAGTTTTAGCTGGGCAGAGATGTGGGAGCTTCGATGTACAGCTGTTGTTTCGTGTTCCTTCTTGTGTCTACCCCCAGACTGCTGGCCAAGCTATTCTGGTTTAGCAGAGACTAAGGGAGAAGTAGGTTTAGTGGAACGATCACACACGGTTTCATCCATCTACACCTACGTGAAAGAACAGGCCTGATGCAGAGCTGTGGTACAAGGGTAGCTATTGCCCTATGCAACATGGAAAAGCTATTGCCAGCACAGCCATCTGGCAGGCTCTAAAAAAATTCATCCTCTGGCTCTTCCAAGTCCTCCCCAGTTGCAAACAGAGGTGTCTATGACTACCAGAGGCATAATGCAAGGAAAGAAGCTCTGTGCACATCACTATTGAGCAATTAATTTACCTATACCTCCTCAGGCTACCAGGATGCCCAATGGGAGGTTATACATTTTTACTTATTACGGGAAAAGGTATCCGTAGTTCCAGGACTTTGACCTCAAAGTGATTTCTGTAGGTAATTCTCTGCCCTTGGGTCTTCTCTGGAGAGGGAGATTCAACTATATAAAAAGTTGAATTATCGTGTTCGGATGAAATCTATTTTCAAAAAAAAAAAAAAAAAAGGAAAAAAAAGAAAATAGAAAATTTCCATTTTCTTCCAGATGATTTAAAGGCACTGATTTAAAACCAAAGTCCTCCCTCAAAAAAATCTCTGCTGAAAAGGCACCGTGTCAAACTGCAAATGGCAGTTCTGAGCTGCTGAGGCCCTGACACATCTGCTGCAGAGATCTCCCCACACAGCCCCAGATCTCCACAGAATTTGCTTAAGCACATTTTCGAATCTAGCTCAGCACTGCAGGCTGCTGAGCTTATTTGGGAACCCTGTTCCGGGAGAGGCTGGCTGCTCCTTCCTGCAGGGGATGAACAAGTGTGTCTGCTCATTCGCAGAGGGCAGCGAAAGCAGGGGGCTGAGATAACCAGGTTTGCTCTTCAGCCAGAACCCTCCCAGAGACAGCTTCGGGGCTCTGCTCAAACACAAATAGAAGGAATTAACCAAAAAGACGCAACATTGCTCTAAAATCAAATTTTATGTCACTTTTTCAACTGATAGTCAACATTTTCCAAAGCCATCTAAATAGAGCTGGATTCAAATTTCTGTAATTAGGCACTGAATAACTCCTATGCACGATACACTACAATATACCTAATACACCAAACTGTGCCAACATACCAAAATTGAAGGTTTTTATTGGATCCCTCCCAGTTGTGTAGTGATTCCCAGTATACCATCAAAACTCTTAAAATAATCTAATTCCTTCGCTTTCTATAGTCACAAATTTAAAAATTAAAAAAAAAAAAAAAAAAGAAAAAAAAGAAAAACGCTTTAAATCTGAATGATACAGGTTTGATCAGTAAAGAGAACAGACACTTCAAGATAGTTTCCCATTGCTCTTTGACGAATACTTTTTCCTACCCAGTGGCACTCCATCTGCTCACCTAAATGTGCATTTCCATGATTAGTAAAACAAACACATCAAAGTCTATGATATGCAACCAAAACATGCATCTG
>VZTE01003316.1:1642806-1694396 GCA_013397775.1 Eulacestoma nigropectus | reverse complement strand
CCCCCCCCGCTTCTAATCAGCTGGTGAAGTAATTATGCATATTTGTCAGCACTTATTTATTAATGTATCAGTTGCTGGCCTTCCTAAGTTAACACCCTTCTCACATGAAGCCAAAGGGAGGTTCTGAGTGCTGATCGTGACTCCAGTAAAACTCATCCCTGGACATTAAAACAGACCATGCTTGTCGAAGTCCAAATTCAAGCCTTCAAAAGCTGTATCTTTCTACACTGTCTGCAGAGAAGTTGAGCCATAATTTTATTTAGAACAGTTTAGTCTTCCAGTCACATCATTTCTGTCACTGTTAGTTCCCTGACTATAACAGCACTGAACAGCTTTTTGCCATGTAATTTCCTTTCAATGCCTTGGAAAGATAAAGGCTGTCATAATACATTCCTGCACTCCAAAAATCTATAGCATTGAAAGTAAAAATAAAAGCCTTATAAATACAGCATAGTAAAACAGAATCTTAAGGTCATGAAGAGTGAGCAACATTAGTAGTTCTACCTTAAAAAAACTGGTAATTTTACTGCTGAGAAATACTGTGCATTCTTCTAAACTCATCATTTTTAAGTTTTGAAACATTACAAAGGAATTAAACTGGATTAAGTTAAATCAATATTCTCCTAATAAGAATTCTTTGTAGTTTTAAATTTGTAAGCTTTACATATTTCAGTAGTTCATGTTAAATGGATATTTGACATTTTGCCAGAGAAAGTTTCATTAAATCACAAGTAGGAAAATCATGATTATCTCATATTACCTCAGTGCAATGATATAATGTGTCTGGTGCTTTTAAAGATGAGACAGACAGATGGGAGAAAAGTTTTCACCACATCAAAAATAAACTGCAGATATTTACAGCTCCTTTAAAGTGGAATTTCTCAAACACAGCTTATTTTTTTCTACTTTATTTTGCTTTATCAGTAAATCGTAATTTTTTTTGCATTTGCATTGAATTTTTGACCCAGCTCAGTACTGCGCTAATTGTGTTGCCAGTGAACTTTGAAGGGCAGCATAAAGACCTCTTTCCCAAAGCCCAATCTAAATTATTGCTGGTACCTCGTTCTGTCACCTGAAGCTGTCTCTTGTTTTTGCTGTGGGAGATACAGAGCACTGTACTGGAAACCATCTTGTCTCTGAGCTCCAGCAGCTCCATGCACAGGGAAGCGTTGCTACCAAGACAACAAGGAACAAAGTTCCTGCCATGTCAATCCCAAGAGAAGCTGGAGCAGTGTGGATGGCAGCTGAGGACAGGAAAGACTGAAGTGGATATCCTCCCAGTATGACCACAGGCCAAACATTCTGTTTCCCTGTCCCAGCTCAATAAAACATTACAACCACTGACAGCATGAAAGAGTTGTTGTGAGGATAAATATAATGAGAATGTACAAGGCAAAAATTTAGATAAAGCTCCTGTAGCTCCTCTGTGCATATATAAAGAAGATTAGGAGATTCTTGTACACCACACTGCACATTCCTTCTGAAAGTATAAAAAATTGCTGTATTTTCCTGGATTTTGTAATGGACAGATAATATCTTTGTATTCCTTTGGAGGTAGTTGTGAAATAAAGGCTAAGTAATGATTAGAAAACATATTTGATGAGAGTCGTTGCATGAAAATTAATATTACACAAATTTGTAACTATTAAAAGAAAAATAACTGTAAACTTCATAAAACTGGTTTCCATGGAAAAAACCCAACATTCTTAGTTTTATTAATCTATAAGCAGGACATAATGAATACCCTACATTCCATTAGAAATTAACAATATTCTGAAATACAAATCTCAGTCATGAATAATTGGGCTACAGAAACATGTTACAACAGTTTTTATTTACAATTATTTTTGACAAGATGATTTGAATCACAACTGAGATAAAAACCTTGTTGCTTTTTTGTTTGTTTGTTGGTTGGTTTTCTTAAACAGAAAACTCTGGAGAAAACATGAAGTGAACTATGTAATCAACTGCTCAAGAATAAGTCAATGGAGGTGGTAGAAACATGGTCTGCGTGTTCTGACAGGAAATTCACCCAATTCAGGTTTGCTTTCATTCCGGTCTTTAGGGATACTCTGTGGTATTTCCCGACAGAAAGCATTTTTCGAAATTAGTCAGAAATTCTTCAACAAGCTGAGACATCTTCACAGCCCAGAGAGGTCCATTTCCAGTCTGCAGCATAATATTCCTGACTGTATACTCATGGCACCACTAAAGGCCACTTTGCTAACCAAGAACTGGGTGAAAATCTGCTAATGGGCATTGACTCTAATGATATTCTAAAAAGATATATTATTGCTGTTGTTTTCAAACATCTAAATCACTTTATAGTGTCATATGCACTTAGGAGTAATGAAAGTTGGAGAATACCTCAGCTTTTGAAAACAAAAGGATTGAAGGTTGACAGGCCTGGTGACTCAAAAACATGGATAAGCTTTATTTTCAAGAAGTTTACCATTGCATTTTCCCTATGAAGTATTTTTTAGACCAATAACTGAAGCACCACAAAGACATTAATAATGTCAGAACACAGTTATTTCTGATATTTCTCACAGTTTTTTATACTTTTGAATTGAGAATACCATAAGAAAATTCACAGTAAAAAATTCTAAAAATGCCAGCAAGGTTTTCATGGTTCTTATGCTCAGTTAATTTTTATGCAGGCATGTTTTTTATACTTTTAATGAGAAAAGGAGAGGGAGACTGAAATGATCATCAATGTATAAGAGCTAAGAAATGTATTTTCTACCTTATTAATTCACATAAATACAATCACTCTTCCAAACAATAAGATTTGTACAGGTGTCTAAACAGGATTACTAATAAGCCAGTCAAGATTATTATTCACCCTTGCTGTGCAAAAAAATGAGCTTGTAAGCCACAAAGCTGCAAAAAATTTGACACAACACAAAACCTGAGATCCTCGGGAGACTGTTATCCAAATAATCTTACTCTGGAGAAAGCATGTGCAATAATGTAGCTTGGAGGGGTAACATCAATTTTCTAACAAGTAATTAGGATTTGCATTATTAATGCAATGGATATTCTTGCAAATTATGTCTCAATATATGCAGATTAAAAAAAAAGAGAAAACCGACAACATTTAATGACAGTGCTGTCATTTTTAAGTCTCTCTAATAAAACTATAGGTAAGAGCAATACTGAGCTCACCATCTTGGTAAATTTTAATCACTAGTACTCATAAACTGAATGCAGCTGCAGAAGGTTGTGTAGAACTGGGGCAATTAATTTCTACCCCATGCTCAATATCTCAGTATCTCCCAGATGAAGCAGAGTTTAGCCCATTAAAAACCAAAGCGTGTTGAAATCACTTCTGGACCATAATCTGCCTCGCCATGTTATCGGTCTAAACAAATTAGGAACGGTTCATGTCACTCTCAGTCGATACTGAATGAAAGCAGAGTTTACCCACCTTCGACTCAGTCTGGCATTTCCCCACTCTGACCTACTTAAGCCAGATACCAAACTGCTCAGTTAAAAAACCCCAAGCTCTTAGATCTACCAGTGGCACTGAAAGGGGCCCAAACATAGCAAACTAACCTTGTTTTTGGTGAAAGGAAAGCTTTTTCATGGTTGGAAAATGTAGTTCCCCTCCTGCCTCCTGATTTATCATGTCTCTCACTAATTTTACGAAGGACGTGCATGGGCACAAACACAGGGAGCAGTCGGTTTGGCATCCACTGGAAAGTGAAATGAAAGCAGCTTAAACGAACAGAATTTTAACAAAGCATCTCATATGCTCCATCCCTCAAAACTGAATAAAAGTGAGCAAAGAAAGGCAAGGTTGTGGGTGATTATCTAAGCATGCAAGGGATTTTAAAATTTCTCCAACCTTTTGCATTCAATTTATAGAATAAACCCACTGCATAGCCTACTTAGAGAACATAGAACTCTTCATACAGTTTTTTGCTTGTCTAAAGACCAGTTTAACTGGTTACTGAGCCTGAGAGAAGAATCCCAAAGCAAATGGCCCTGTGTTTGCACAGCTACACAATGGCTGTGCATGCACAGATGTGTGTGGGTAATTAGCTTGTTTCTTTGGAAATCAAACGGAATATGGTGGTCCATCTTAGCCATTTTCTAGACCACTGACCATCCTCCCTCTAGACAGACGAGTTCTCCCCTGAGGTGTGAGGATCAAAAGTAAGCAGGTGGCCTTTCCAGGAAGCAGCCACTCTGTGCGATGAAGTATTTTCTATAAATTAAGAGAAGTACCACAAAAAACTCAAGACTTACCAGGCATCCTTTAGACAAAGAACAATTTGAAGCATAGAGGATAGATTCTTTTAACCTTTAAACCCATGCAAAATGAGAGTAGATTTTGCGTGCACTTATTCTCCTGATACATCTAAGTACATCTATTTTCATACAAATATATAGTGACAAAGATGAAAGGAAAAAGAGATTAATGACCAGACTTCCCTCTGAAAAAATGCTCTAACATTTCTATTTGTACGTGTCTTCAGCGCCTTCAAATCAGAAAGAGCCCCTGACTTAAAAAATAATTTATTACTTTGGTAAATAAGATTAATACAAAGAAAAGCAAAGAGATATTGGATTATATTTTATCTACAGTACCATAAAATGAAGAAGCAAAAGCAACTACACTGGGTGTATGGCACAGATAGTATAAAACATCACAGTAATAAAAAGTATCTTAATAAATGAGTAAGTGTTACCTGTGATACAATCTTTCTGCAGTAATATTAATATCCATTTCTAAGCACAAAAATACCCCATTTTATCACTGTTGGAAGAAAATGTCATTGGAAAGCTACACTATTTGATACGTGCCCAGTTAATCATTGTATATGCTAGTTGAATGAAGCTTGGAAAAAAAGACAATGGAAATGTCATGATTGAAAAAAAACAAACTGTTGCTCCCCACCAGAATAAACATCTTTATCTCAAAGGTGGTAAGAATTTACATATTTTATCAGGTCTCATTGCTGCTACTTTCCACAGAAGACAGCAAAACTTCCTTCTTGCTAGCATGATTAATCAAGCCCCAAAGGATCATGATCCTTAACTTGGAAATTACAGCCTTGGCTACTGCCAATCTTACTGCCCAGTAATGAACAAAGTCATTGTGGCCACCAGTGTTTTTATTATCCACAGTAATACCCAAGTTTCATTAACTGATTTCACCGCACTCATTTCGGTGGTTTTCTGCAGGAACAAAGACCCTTTTACTTGGATAGTTACAAATAGTTTATGCAACAAAAAAATATATTTTAGTATATAAAATATCATATCATATATGATTGAATAATACGCTTCATGTCACAATGACAAAAAACCAGAGCAGCTTTTGCGTTTACAGAGACCTTCCCCTGATGAGAAATAAATGTAGCAAGTGAAGATAAATACTGATTGGTAATGACTGGTTGGTAATCAGTTTGAGAGAGAAGCATCCTTAGCACTTCAATTAACCTCTATTTCTGCCAGATCATTGGCATAGGTGTAGGTACCATGTTAGCCCTGAAATACGTCAGCAATATCATGAGATAAAATAGAGAAGAAACTCCACTCCAGGCCCACACAGTGCAGAGATACACAGACATCACACACTTCATATTCAAACTTGGAATACCTCTCTGGTTTCCACAAAACTAAACAACCATCATCCTTCACTAAATTATCTTTGGAAAAGCCTGCATTTCTATCAGTTAATCTCCACATTTATCACAAAAGTTGCACATTACTGAGCACCATTATGCAACACATCTATGTCCAGCAACTTACTCCAAATACCTGAGGAGTTTGTGTTACAGAACAGCCTCAGACACTACTGTTCTTACTTTTAGGAGGAGTGCTTAGCACTTTTTTCTCCAGTCTGAAGACTTTTATCTAATGAGGGCACTCACTGAAGAAATTGTGTCACCTTAGGCACAACGACCTCCATCAAGAACAAACAGTGCATTATAAAAAGGATGTTTTCACTGGCCATGTCCCAGTGAGAGTCAAATCACACACATCAAGAAACCTAAGCAGAAAGTCATTAAATAAATGCTATCTCTCTGGAAAGATCACACATTTTGCAAGAAGCTCTCCATCCTTCCAACAACATCCCAAACTGCAGTAGACCATACCAGAGTTACAAAAGAAGTACAAAACCTGACTATTCTCTTTGCCAGCTCTCTTGCTGTCTCCTTCCCTCTCTTCCCATCCCAACCAAGCTGAGCCTGAGAAACCCAAGGATCCTGCAGAGGTTCCTTGCACTGTTGGGCTGAAAGAGCACCACTGAGCAATTCAAAGCCTGTTTTTCATCCTGCAGGTGAAATTAAAAAAAAAAAACACCCACACGTCTGTATATGAGAACAAGCTAAAAATCCAAGGTGGGTTTAGTTGGCTAAACATAGACATATGGAGAGAGCTACTTGGACATCTCACAGGTTGCAGCCTTGGTTCAACCTTACATCCATTTTATAGCAGTACATTCTCTGCAAAACTCCTCCCTCTTGGACCTTTCAGCTCTGGTGCCACAGAAAAGTTTGCAAATCCATAACTCTTCCAGACTATGAATTCAAGAGGGTGCATTGCAATTTTTGTCACAACCTATTCCCAACAAATTCCAAAATACCTCAGGGAAAAACAATTACCCTTCTTTGCGTCATGAAGGTCTACATACTTTGCATGTATCCTACAGCTAACATCCTTCTCTCTTCTGCATCTTGGAACTTTCCTTTAAGATCTTTCAAGTGATTGATGCAATCTATTTATAATTGGAACAGTTGTTCCTAATCTTTTAGAAACTTGCTCATGTTACAAAGGTAAAAAATACCCGAGCCAAAAATCTGGCCTACTCTTTTTTTTTTTTTTTTCGTATTTGTGAGATTTAAATCAATTTCTTGCTTTTAGGCAAAAATATAAAATTTATGCTTGCTGCCTTGGACTGAAGAATAAATATTGGTCTGCTGAATGGAGTACATGTATCTTTAATTCCAGTGTCTGCACACTCTTGACTACTTTATTATGATTGAACAAAACTCTTACATTTAGAGATTCTTTCTTCATCAATTATATATCATACACTTTATATTTGCTTGCCTTTTCAGTCCTTTCAGTCTGGAAGCATGTTCTGCCATCATGATGCTCCCTGAGGATTTGCACATGCGGTTTTCCCCAGGCTGAGCAGGGTCTAACGCACTCCCTGTAAATCTGGGAGCAGATACCAATTTCCTGAGTAGCAAACAAAGTACTGTGCACTGATCAGGTAGCTTTCCAGAAAGCAAAATAAGGAGGTATTTGCAGAACTGGGGGGTGGGGTGTTTATTTTGCCCTTTTATGTTTTATTAACCCCGTACTGTATTTCACCTGACTTTAACAGTCTTGACTGGGAAAACAGAAAACACTTTTTACTTTGAATACATTCCTCTTGAATGCAGCTGTATGTAAGGCTGCATGCACTAAACAGAGAAAGCATATACATAGATATATGAAAGATCCATTTAACCACTTTACAAATTAGTGGTGTTCTGTGTATTAAAGCTGGTGCCCATCTGCCATTCAGCCTTGACTGGCTCATCATGTGTTTGAATCTGCCAGGTCTGCTGTGGTCGATACCACCATGAAATGTAAGCTTAAAACCCTGTCTCTTCTGGGAACAGCCCAAAGGAAAAAATCCTTCAAGCTCTGAAAAATCATTTTCTCCAGTCACAATACATACAGAGAGTATCTGAAACATAGTCTAGGGATAAGTTATTCTCATTTATGACATCTCTATTTTAGCAATATTCCTATACTGGAATATTGCTTTCTTGGTATTTTCTGTCTGGAATCATTATTTCAGTAAAGGTGGCTAACTCACATTATAACAAATGTATTCAGCTAATTCCTACTCATTATTTCCTCCAACAACTTAGGTTTCAAACACTACACTTTTCTAGAGTGAACATACTGACAAATGACCAGATCATCATCAACTCAGCAAATGCCTGGACTCACAGACAAACAAAAAAGTGAAAACAAAACTACAAAATTAATTTTGTTACATCAGAATTTCAATTTAAATCCCTATTAGTAAGTATGCAGTAGTAATTTACATGTAGTAATTTGTATTTTCAATTATATTATATACTTAGGTGGTATGAGATTCACAAAAGCAGAAAAAGCATTATACTATCAGTGTTTTCATGTATGATTTCCATAGAAGTGATGCCTAAACCACGATAAATTGCAGAGCATGATGGGGTGTGCAGCACAGCACAGAAGAATGTGGTTTTATAGAGCAACTTTTCCATCGCTAAGATTTTGTTTGCCAAAACCGAAGAAAGGAGTGGTGCCTGTCTACTAAACTAAATATCAGAAAGTTAAGAAATTATTCACAAACCATCAGCAATTAACCAAACATCAATAATCTGTAATTACTTGGTGTGTTTAAAATTCAAGGCAAATGATCGAGATGAAAAGGTCTTGGATAAATCTGGTCCTCAAAATTATATTTTTAATATTTCTTACGTTAATATTGGAGTTCAATTCACTTCAAAAGCAAAATGCCTATTTTTTCCAGTGTTCTGATAAAGGAAAAGAATTTTCTTTTTAAATGAGGTTTGGTTAAGTTGGAGTAACACCATCATAGACAGAAAACAGATTTGGTGCAGGATTTAGCACTCTGCTGCCTTTGATGTGGACTGTATTTTTCTCCCAGTAGGAAAGATGTGGCAGCAAAAGTTCCCACTGCATGGGTCCAACTGCAGGTCCACAAAAGCCTGTGGATTAGGCCACGGCCATGAGGTTATTGAAGTATTTTGTGTCCACTGGCCACCTCTTGCTCTGTGGGGTTCAATAAGGATGTCGGGAACAGCTCTTCTGTACTTGCATTGCGTCTTCTCCAGGCCAAGAGAGTGGCCAAGGCTACTTAAACCCGCTCTGCTCAGGTCAGTTAAACAACTCAGTTATTAAAAGTAATGGTCTTCAGAGGTGTGGCACATTTTATGCTGTGGGTGTACACGCACAAGGAGGGGTAGACTCAAGGGAATTACTTGTGGTGATTAATCCGAGTTGAACCCACACTTTCAGAGTTTGGTGGTTGAGCAGGAGGGGGAAGTTCTGACTTCTTTATTGCATTAGTAAGAGTAAGAAAATGGGTCCAGCATGGATTTGGGAAACTGCCCAGAGAATTCGCACATAGTTTTGACCAAATCAGTTAGGGGTTAATTATCAAGATTAACTAGTCTTTTTGACTGTTGGCAGAATGGAGACCTGTCAAAATTGGATCTTCAGCACCATGTCCCTCAAATCCTCACCTATAAAACAGCACTTAGTGTACACCTGTATCAATAAATTGTGGGTATTAGGAGAATTTTTTTGGCAGATCAACGTCATTTGTGTTAAGGCTTCCATGTAAACACCGTACATATTTGGGGAGTTTTTACCCAGAATAACTCTAATCTCCTAGAAGTCTAGAAAAGATCACCTGTGCAAATTCAGCTACCTAAATGTAGGTGGTTATTTGTATTTTTTGCCATGAGAAAAGAAGTGAGCTGGCATTTCAGGCTGAAAAATCACTTTCAAATGTAGTAAATAGCAGCTGCAATTCCTCAGGTGTTCAGGAATGTAATCAACTCATATATCCCTGAACAAGGATTTAAGTGCTTAACTTCAAACACCCCAAAATTTAAAATGCTCACCTAAAACTTGAAAGGAAATAAAATCAAAATAACACAGGGATTGATAAAGACATACATATGTAGAAAGCACTCACATCTAATCTAGCAGACTCATTTACTGAACAAAGCAGAGCTCCAAACAGAAATACTTGTTGAGCACAGGTATTTTAAGGTCACACCCTATCTCTTCTGTGTAAGTGCTTTGCTTTAACTTTCCTGGGTACAGAACAGCCAAATAGATGATAGGAGGAAATCAGCAAGCTGATAAGCTTCAAAAATTTAAATCAGTAGTAGACTTTTCTACTGGGAACACTAGGTTGAACTGAGGTAAAAGATAATGTCTTGTAGTTTAAAAGCTAAAAAGAAAATATACTGAGATTTGAAGTTATATGATGCTGTACTACACTGATAAGCCTTCAGGAATTAGCACAAATTAAATACAGGCAGAAATGTTGTTCAACTCCCCATGGAGCTATTAATGTAGGATTACTGGAGATATACAGGAACACTTCTTTTCCATCTTGAATGCAAGATGCCAAAATAAATATGACTAAACTTCTTACAGAGTTTTTTTACGTGATTCTTCAGAGAGTAATAATGACCAAGCCTCCTGAAGAACTTTTGCCAGTTGAAACAATTAATTTGGTTTTTAAGGAGCAGTAACCAATAATCTGTGCTACTGAAATAAACCCATGAAGATGGAGTAAGGCAGAATAATTTAGCTTGGGAACTTTTAGTGTGGTACATACATTACAGATTTAGAAATAGTCATATCTGTGTCCCTTAAAATCTTCCATATTCATGGCTAAGAGAGAATGGATATGTCTGCTGATTTTGAAAGTAATGATGAGATTATTTAGCAAAAAATCAGGATTTCCCCCAAATCTTAATTTGATTGAATCATAAATTTTGAGGAACATGTTTGTATCCACTACACTTTCCATTAAAAATTTAGCTTTTTAAAATAAAACTGGAACTATTTGACTAGTTATAGATAAACAAAACATCAAAGAAACAAAAACTTTATATAATGTCTTTTTTTCATGCATATTTTTTGCTAAAAACATTTTGAGTTATCCTTTTCTTTTTTTGAGTGACTTTAGTGTAGGTCTCACTAGATATAACTCTCATCAGCATACATAGTATTACATACTACTGACTTCTATACTTCTGTTTCTGAATTATTGGCATAATTGATAACATCTTTTAAATCTGGAATGAAATATTAAACCAAAATTACACAGTTCCTGAAACATTAAAAAAATTATCTATTAAAAATTAAAAGTCAATAATTACAAGATTATTACGTTTACAAATTCAGTTTTCTGCTGTAAATGTAAATATCTGTCCAAGATTTTTTCTTTTGTTTGGAACCCTTGTAAATTCCACATGCCTAATGTGTACTCTCACATCTAACATTTTATTCATTTACTTTTAGAACCAAATAAATACCTTTTGTTTGGAATTTTCACAAGTTTGCATTAGAAAGCCGTTTGATATTCCATCAACTTTAAATATGCAACTCATCTGCAAAATGCAACCCTGAAAGACCACAGAGAAGGATGCACATCCTAAGCTGCACTAAGGACCATTCTCTAGAACACACATTGCAGCCCAGGGTTCACAAGGGGCCATACCATGGTGACTGTGTGGATCCCAAAATCAGCTCTATAATATTTCTGAGCATGGGGACTCAACTATCTTGAACTGAAGCGTATATACTAGTTTGCATGAAAAATTAAGGAAAATTTCTCAACAGAGTAAAACAGTATTTCTTTTTACAGTTGGTACTCTGAATTCTTTTAAATAAATAAAGCAGGCATATGAAGCTATCCATATGAGGAATTTATTTTATATATCTTTCTCTACTACATGTTCTTTCCATCTTCCATGAAAGATCATGGCTCCTTCTCTCATTTGTTTGGTGTCACTTATGCCAGGCTCATTGTTCTACCTCTGCTGTATTTCTAGCTGTAACATAAATAAAAACAAAAG
The DNA here is from genome assembly GCA_013397775.1 of Eulacestoma nigropectus. Lineage (NCBI taxonomy): Eukaryota > Metazoa > Chordata > Aves > Passeriformes > Eulacestoma > Eulacestoma nigropectus. The sequence goes on along the minus strand of VZTE01003316.1, from coordinate 1,682,772 downwards.
CAGCTTTGAAATAATATCCACTCAATTCAGAGGTGGAAGCTTGCAGAAATTCGTCAGCTGGCAGAACCTAAAACATGTACGGTCAACAAATAAATACCAGTGGTGAATCAGTACATTTTGATGTCTTCAGGAAGGCCTGCACATGCAAATTCTCCCTTGAAGCTGATATATTAATAAATTACAGACATGCTGAGTCACATAATTTAAATTTGGATAGATGTTTGTGCAGCCTAGTGGGATTCTTTACTAACAAACACAGATCCTAACCCAAAACCCACTACAGTGAACAGAAACATTTCACTTTGCCGATCTGTTCCCTGCTGCAGTCAAGGAGAACAAAATTCAGTGTAAAAATAAAATGGAAAGAACTTCCAAAAAATGCTAGGAAAGCAACAGAATGAGAAGAGAGGGGATTACAAAAACAAAATTAACTTGTTCTCTTACAAAAATAACTTATTCCCTTTAGTTCATTATCCCTCTTAGGCCGTATCAAATTTCCCCAGATAGCGTTCCATAGTCATTTGATACATTCGATGCTTAACGCTCTCCTCATGTCTGCTGCACTCTGCTCTGAAAGTGATACTTGTCAGAAATAAACTTAATTGTTACAGCACCAGTATTAATAGGAAGAGGGAAAAATGCTTCAAGGAAGGAAACTTCTACACTTGAAACCACTCGTGTGGCTGTTTGATTAACAGGAAGTTACTGAGGACTGCTGTGAAGATTCCCTTCCCTTGAGTTCTTATCCATTTCAAGGATAAACTCATAGGAACGTGCCTTAAAGATTTTTCTCCTTTATAGAGAAGCATTTTTGAGAATGTTTTATGATAACCATTTGTTTTCTGTTTTACAAGAAATGGAAAGACCAACCTGGCATTCACAACTGCCTGGTTTACCTAATGTCTAAAACTCCATTACAGATTGCTCTGCCCACTGAGTTATCCATTCTATGCCATGAAATGTATATGTGCTACACCAAACATTCCTCTGGAAGCCCTCCTAGAGAGCTCACAAAAAATTTCTGCAGTCATTCTCAATCTGAAAATATATACAGACATAAAACCACTCCAAATCCCCCTATAATGCTTTTTACTTTAAGAGTGAATTTCTTTATTTGCAGTGCTGCACTGATAAGAATTTTAGGAAATACAACTGATCCAATGGCAGAGGCAGTATAGTTGTGTTTAAAGCAAATTTAAATAACTGCACCAGTTAGATTTTTCTTTTTTTTTTTTTAATTGCCAGGTCGTACATTATCTCCAATCACCCAAATATGATGATATTTTTCTTGAGATTATTTAAATTTCATCACCTGCATTTCCGTTCTATTTTTTGTAGTCTTGCCTGCGTTGGGGATTTATAGAGTCATGGAGATAACCAATCACCTTTCTTATCATTGCACACATTTTAGACGGTAGAATAAAACATTGAAAAGAAAAAAAAAAGGATGAAAATAGAAGGAACAGATACACCAACTGCTTTCCAATCTGATAGGATTTGGAATAGTTTATGCTACTAAAATTTTCAGAACAGACATAAGATGCTCAATTTCCAAACTGTAACAAACACTTTCAAACTTAAAACAAGATTTTGCCTGGAGTTACATGATCTTTTCCATACAGCTGAGGTCCTGCAAGGTCTACAATACAAAATAAATAAATCAAATTCACGGCTGGAAATGAGATCCCCAGGCGAGTGCTGGTCCATAACTAAGGGAGAGTGAAGTTGGGACAGCTGCACCTTTCTCTGCTGCTTTGTCTGCACTGTCCCTGACATAATCCCACAGCACTTATAAAAGAGTCCTCAATATTTACACTTTCTCTGAGCCAGCCTACACCAGCACTGGCAGCTTTCACATGAACTAAACCCACATAAAAAGTAAGCAGATAGAAAACCTGCTTTAGGATTAGCTTTTAGCATCAGATAATGCTCAGGATGGCTTCACCTGCCGTTGTCCTGAAATAATACCTGCACTGTATGTCAGCAGCTTCATCTAAGGATAGAAGGAAAAGCAAATGGTGTTCACAAACTGTGAAATGAACAATGATGAACAAACCTGTCAGAGCACAGCTACTAGGTACCCATCATACTCAACATGTTAAAGGATAATAAAGTGAACGGATAAGAAAGAGTATATAGAATGCTTCAGTATCCAAGCCCATAAGATTCCTCTTTTATATACTTCCTTTATCATGACTTATTTTCCAAGTCCTTTTTTTAAAAAAAACCCCTTCTTTATCAGGACAGTTTTTAAGTCTATATTGCATTTTTTTTTTCATGTTAGACACGCCTTTGCTTAGATCTCCCCCAGAAATTTAATTCCACGCTTTGAGGTCGAAATGCAAAGGTAGTGGTGGGATGTTTTAATTTCTCCCAGTTCCAGAAATTAGGGAACACAGCATTTGATAGTTTCCCAAGATAAATACCAAGCCACATTTTTTTAAACTATAAATTTTATCAAATTTGTCTGTCCCACTCCATATTTTACAAATGTCTACATGCATCTGCATTGCTGCATTTTATATAAATACACCTCTAATGTAATACATGGTGCTCTTATGGCACACACTTAGCTCAACAAAACTGCAGATACAAGGAAAAGCTTTAATATTCAAGGGAGCAAAACCCACAATGTTTCCAAGCACTAGAAAGGCCTGCAATTTACCAGCTATTACTTTCTACATAAATGCTGAAATATGTCGTGTTGGGAGGTAGTATTTGGCACCACTATAATACTCGAGGAAGATTAGACACAGATGAATTCCAAAAGATGAAGAACTAATAAAAATGTGAGCACCAGAAACTTGGGGACTTGTCGTAAGTATTTGACGACTTTTGTAACAGATGGAAACCAACTATAAGAGGTTACGGCAGAAGCGGGAGGCATTTTGCATTTTCATGCAGAAAAATGAAATGGAAATATATCAAACCACATGATTTCATTTTGTTGCTTGCATATTTTGCATATTTCCCATTTTCATAAACAAGACATTGCAAGCATGCATTTGTTTGTGTTATTTGGAAAGGGAGTGGAAGGAATTTTCAATTTTGGAGTGAATTGTTTTTTAAATACTTGTATACTCATTCTTTTCTTGTAGAAGAAAATAAGTCTGGCCTGTTACTGTTGAACTGTACCTGATCATTTTCAGTATCACAGAGTTGTTATATCACCCAAACTCACAAAAATATAAGTAGGAAAAAAATGGAGGAAAAGGATCGCTGTCATGAAAAGGATATTTAAATGTAAAATAACAGGGGATTAACATTGGCTTTTCTTTCAAACTTTAACCAAATGTTTCAGTGACAAATTTGAAACTTTGGGGAGGTAAGATTCAAATATTAGATTTTACTACTCTATATGTAGTATAATTTTTAAAATTCATATCAGTGTTTCTATATCACATGGAAATTCAGTATAAATATTTCATTTAGATATTACTCCTAGAATAGTAGGCATAATAGCCTATAAGCTCCATTAAAACAAAAAGAAAAATATGAAAAGTTATAACCAACATTTAAGCCGCTTAGAATTGTATTTTATTGCTTAACATGAAACAAACATTAAAAAGCTACTCCACAGCAGCACTGCTGGGGACTACCTTGAAGGCTGAAGGATGTGGTACATGGCTTAAGGAGGCTTTGCCTCCTCCCCAGCCTCTCCCTCATCACCATTTCAGCACAAGGAGCACATTTCACAAGGACATTTTCCCTTGGAGGACTACAGATAGCCTCCTCTTCTCAGTAATCTTATTTTTCTTCTGCTGTCTTGTGAGTACTTCAGCAGAGATGAGAGGCACTGCTGCTCCCCTCCTGCATGGTGTGGTAGCTCACAAAGGCACACGTCCTTGTGAATTCCCACTCGATACGTGCGACATGCAAAGCAACAGGAACAGTGGGGATTCCAGAGAAACCACGGATGTGATATAATTAGTGTTGCCTGCAGAGATTTAATCTGCTCACCTCAGTATCACCTCAGCCGGTATAGGCCTGCAGTAGGAATCCTCACTTTCCTGGGTATTCCAATGCTTTACTCTTCCCACAATCTGTCATTCATTAGCTGAACCATTCCCTGAATAGGATGCTCTCTGATATAGAGTGATGGGTCATGCTAGAGGTTGTATCACAGCACGTCGACAGGAGGGAGTGCCAGATTCTCTAGGAAACTCTGCTTGGTGCTTGGCAAACATGCACATTTGAAATCCTGACACTCGTCTCATAAAATATTTTCTTTTTATATATGGAAGTGTCAAAGTTTTGCGTTGAGTGATCACAGAAGGCTCTGTTTTCTGACCATGTTCATAATATTATTTCTCTGAGCAGGAGAAGAGGGAGGAAGAAAGGATGATCTGTGTGCCTTGGGTTTCTGAGCAGGCCTCACACTGCAAATGCAACCAAAGACACACACAGCGCAGGAAAATTGAGCTTTTAATTTTTGTATACGTACTACACATAATTTCAACTCAGCTCTTGAGTGTCTTGTTTTGAAACTTAAATATACTTCAGAAGCTAATGTTCTTTTGCTTGCTATTCCCATAATTCTCCCCAACATTTCAATTAATGTTTGTGTATTTTTAGGTGCACCCATATCCATACATAGATATAACCAAAAAAGAGGAACAATAGTGTATGGTGTTGTACATCAGACAAACAGATAAGGTAGGAGGTTTTAAAAATAATTCCCACTAAGGAAATGAGAAGAGAGTTTAGGAGATGTAAAAGAGTCATTCATCGTTCTTGAGCCTGGGCTGGTGGCTACATGTACATGAAGATAATTTGTCATTGAGGGGATTCCAGGAGATATCGTGGAGTAGGGAGATAACCTGTGGTTGGTGGTTGACCCAGAACTAGGGGATGGAGATATCCAAGCTGACTGGGGCTGAGGGAGATCAACGATGGTCTTCTGTGGAACCAGTAACGAAAGCTTGATGGGAGATGACAAAAATCTACTGTTAACACCGAAAGAGGAGGAGAAGCAGACAAAGAGCAAAATTGTTCTGCAAAACTAAAGTAATAATTCAGACTTTGTCAAAACCTAGAGGTCAATTTTGCAATTTGTTGTTATGCAGGTTATTTTTCTTAAGAAGTTTGAAAATTAAGCTTTCATGATCAGCAGGTACTTAGAAAACCTGCCAGCATTAATAAAGGGCATTACTAGGCACTCACAACCAAAGCACTTGAAATGAATCTATACACCATGATAAGACATTTTAAATTATAACAACTCAATTTTTCATTTGTAGCGTCATACAATCTAAAAGTGAACAGAGGCTGAACAGAAAACAGATCATGAGAACAAAAAAAAACCCCTGACCCAATAATTACATCTGCCATAAATAGCAAATATGGGCAGACAGAAACACTTTTGAAAGAATGGAATCAGGAAGAAGACAACTTTTTGTCTATTGTCAGGAATAATAATTGCAGTCTCCATGCCTTCATAAAAATCATTTATTAGTGTCAAATGGCTGTCTCTCATTTCATTCCTGATCTACAAAGCAGACTGGTATCTGTGGGCAGATAGGAGAGGAAGAAGGGCATAAATCAAATAATAGTTTCTTTGGCTTTTAGAGCAAACCAAAAGAAAGAAACAAGTTCTGAGGTTTGATCTTGTCAGTGAGTCTGTAATTAACACTTGGCCAAATATGAGATCAGCACATATTTTCATCTCTTTGCAGAACATGCAAACCACTTTACACAAAGCAGATTGGGTGACTCCATTATTTTCATCGTGTCCTTAAAATAACACCTTTGCTTTTCAGTGCATTTCCCCTCTCTTCATCTTACAGCAGCTGTGTACAGCCAATAATGCCTGACACAGTTGAAAAGCTGGGGGTGGATTGTTGAGGTTTTTTTTAACATCTAAATTCTTGTTTTTCTGACAAGCCCACTAATCCCAAGTGCTGTTTTTAGATACCAAAATTATATGTTAAAGAACAGATTCAGGATTTCCTTTTCAAACCCCCGTAAAGAGAACATTGCACACCAAAAAAGAAAGAAAGGGGGGAAAAAAGAAGGTAATTTTCATACTGCTTCGTGTTACTTTGTGCATCCATGCATTTCAAGGATGGGAGAAATTTTCAGGCTCTCTGGTAATAACATCATGTGTTGGTTTTTCTCCTGTCACCCGCATTTTGAACAAAGTGGCAAGCAGGGTTAGCCAGTGGCCATGGAAAGCCACCAGCCTAGTTAGTGCAAAACACCACCAGGCTCAGTAAAGCCCAGCCATTCTGGGATCAGAAGAAATGTCACCCAGATGAAGGGAGGCCTGAGGACTCTGCATCCTCCTATGCACAAAATTCCATCAACTTCAAGAGAAGCTCATTGTTATGTGTGCTGGAATCTGCACACAAAAGGTTAGGATGACAGTGGATTAGGAAGTATGAGCAGATGCAATAAAGAATTAAAAGATGCTATGCCAATTTATCTTTCCATTCATGATTTTCCTCTATTCCAAACTTTTATGTAAGCAGCAACACAAGAAAAATAAAAGGGATTGTTTTTAAATAAAATAAAAGGTCTTGAGAGTACTAAAAAGATATAAAAACCCCATGCTAGCAACCCTTATTACATTGTTTTTGGGCACCGTGAACTCCAGACACAATAAGTGAAGAAGCAAACTGACAGCCACAGAATACTGCGGAAACAAAACTTGGAAAGAGATTTATCCTCTTCCACCTTCTGAGAATATTATGATGTTGCTCTTGAGCTTCCTAAAATCCAATGTCCAAGTCTGCTAATTCTCACCCTGAGCCTCATGTTCAACCTGAATATCTGGGTGGATTTCAAATAATTGAATTATCTGCCCATAATAATAAGCACATTAAGGATTTCAAAAATTGCAGTAGAGCTTTATTTCACCTAGGCTTAGATATCAGAGGTGGACAGGCATTTCTGGGTTACAGTTCATCTACCTGTTGTGTCAAATGTGTTAAAAATTCCTAATGCTTCCTACCAACTGGAGAAGGGAATCCAGGGTTAAGAGTTCAGAATGTTGACATCTCCGCTGGAGGTACTGAAGGTAAGAAAGATAAATCCGATCTCACATGTCAAAAGTTTGTTGTGTAAATTTGTGTTTACAAATGGAATAAAGAGTTTAAAGATTCCAGTATGAAACAGGTTAAGTGATGTGCCTTTAACTAAGAGCTAAAGGGGTTTTCTGCATTAGAGAAGAAAGAATGAAGAGATGATGCCTTTTATTAACATTTCTAGATTGCATTCAGCAACCGTAATCTTTCGAATAAATGTGATCTCAGACCCATTCTTTTATTTCACCAATATTTGTGCCTAAGGTATTTGACGCTACATATACCAGAGAACAATGCACCTGAAAAATACATGCAGATGGAAATAACCAATATATTTGGCCCCAGAATGAAGATTTTTCTCAACGAATTAATATGGTACACTAGAAAGTTATTAAAAGTGGCAGGAAACAATTCTCAAAGCTTTAAGAAATCCGTTATGCTATGCATTCTTAAGTGGGTAGCTCAGTCAAGTATTGAATGGTATTGTGAAAACTGTTTAGAGAAATATTAAAAAATTAAGGAATTTTACACAATCACAGTCTACACATGGTTTAGAATAAAGATATTGCCACTTCTTAAATTAAAACTCAATAGCAGAAATTTCCGAGAACAACACAGACCATACTGGAAAATGCAATATTTGAAAAATTTTGAAGCTTTCAAAAGCTCCTCATACAGAGATTCATCTTGTGATTTGTTTTGAAATGGCCTTTTTTGTGCCTCTGTGTTTTCCTTGTAGAAGCACACTGTAGAAATATGAGTCATAAAGTTATTGTTTTAAGTTTTTCTTCAACAAACAACCCGTCTCCTGATTGGGATTAGGAAATTAATGTGACCCATAAACTTGCAAGCTCCCATCTCTGGAGTTACCTCTTACAGATACACTCATAAAAGCAAACTACTTGCAGCAGGTTTTAAAACTGCCCGCAAGTTAGATGCTTTTATCCGTGAAAAACGAGGCCTGCTGCTCAGAACAAACTGGTCTGTCAGGCACAGCCTAAACTTTGCTTCTTGTACCACAATGTAGGAAAAGCTGAAAAATACTAAGGCCGGTGACCTGCCTGATTGCTTTTTGAAACACCCTATAAAGGCACACCTTATTTACATGAAATTTCTTCAAAATCTGTAAATACACGGTTTGAGATACATACTGACTTCAATTTCTCCCAGGCAATATATTCTTCTTTTTTTTTAAGTCAATTTTTTCGTTCAAAGGATAGATTTATGTGGGGTGGTTAAGAAGAATCAGATTTTCATGTTCTGAACAGCTACCATGAAATGTAAGAGCAAGCACAAGAATTCACAAGCAGCTATGCAATCAAGAAGATTTGCCAAGTCTGGGTGTGTCATTTCTTTCTAGATAACACTGATTTTCTTCAACTTTTTTCTCAGTCTCTGCTATACCACCTCTACTGCAAGACATATTGACAATCTGTATTAGAACTAAAACAATACTAAGCAGTTATGCAAAAGATTAAACTGAAAAGGAAAAGTCACCATAAATAATATTTATAAATACATTCCTAAATTTAATAAAGGGAGGAAAAGTGCAGCGAGAAAAACTGTAAGAAGTTAGTTTAATTGTTAGAAAAGAATGAACTCTAAATAACGTCAGAAGATAAAACAAGTTTAAAAAAGCAGGAAAAGACAGAAATACAAGTTGCTAGGAAGAGAGACTGAGTTACAAAAAACTTTAAAATATGCATTCAACTTTGTGTTCTATTTTTCACATGAGACTATCTGGCATTATTCTTCACATACGAGGCCTCTACAGATTCTAGATACATAAACAAAAGGTTTATTATTTACAATGAAACACACTTTTCAAGTTGTTTTATGCTTTTTCCAGTATGTAAGCTTTCCTTCTGGCTGGTTTTGATCAAAGGTAAATAGCACTGATTACCAAAATTGCACTACAGAGCTTTGTAAATTAGCCAGTAAATACTGCAGAGCACACCTCAGCACAATACTAAAAATGTTGGGGTTGCAGTATCAAGCTGAAACCTTTTTACATATGAAGGACGAGATTCCATTACCTCGTTTTATGTTGAGTAGCACCTTAATGAAGGAAATACTCCAATTGACCCCAGCAGGATCCACAGCTGTGTTAGTGTGAAGCGATTTAGAATCTGAACCAGTGACAAATACAGTGTTAAGAAACCTGCACCCCAAAGACAGCATGGAAATATGTGAGCATTCAGATCACGTGCGTCCACCTAAAGCATAACAAAAGTATACTCTTTATAGCAATAAAAATGCACCTAAATAATTTAACCAGAATTTAACTATGATTTTATCGTATATCTTACCTTTACATTTCCTGCAGGGCTTATCAACCTTAGCAAGATACCTCTGACTTTTGTCCAGCTAAAGCTTTGGCAAGATGGCAAGTGCTGAGACCTGAACACTTTCTTGAGTCTAAGTCAAACTCTGATATTGCTGCCTCTAAGGTAGATGGAACTGAGCTGCTGATTTCTACCCTGAGCAGGGTCAGTGGGACACAGCTCAGCAGCTTGACCTGCAGGGCTGGCCATCGCTCTGGGTGCCAAAAGCCCGAGGCTGAGCCAGGGCTCAAAGCCCTGCTCTCAGCTCAATGAGTTTTGCACGGGCTGAGCACCATTACAGAACCACTCAGTCTGCCGGCAGAAACCCTCAGAGTTTTACACAGATAATTACACCACATAATCCCTCCTTTCAATTTTCTGTGCTGTCACGGCTTCATCTACATGCTATATGTGCAGTTTGCTTTGCAGCGAAGTGAAATTGGGCTCTAGATGAACCAGTTGAGGTGAAAAAGCAGCAGAAATGCAGGAGTGAGTTGCTCACCCACCCGAAAATGGAAGTTTGCTCCACAGAAACCACCTCAGCAATAACAGCCAAACAAGGTCACACGAACAGTTTTCTGAAATCCACAGAAAGGTGTTCTAAGATTAACTTTTTCAGCTTTTTAAAATGTTTTTTCACCCATATGAACACTAACATAGGAAACTTGAAACACTACTGTTTAAGTAATAACTTACAATTATTTTTTAACGAATGAACATGTATTTTCAACCAGTATTAGTTATTCTCTCACTATCAACCTACCTAAAATGTAAATCACTCTATGGGAAATTTACGATGTGTGTGTATATAAATCTATTCAGTCTTGTACGTACAATAATTTTGTAAAAAAAACCATCATAAACCAAAACATAAACTCTCTCTATGCAATAATTGCTAGCACTATTTCTAGAAGACCTCATTTTCATTTAATCTATGTTTTATAAAAAGTAGTAAAGTGCTGAACACCTAAACAGAATTTTTTTTAAAGATTTTATATTGCACGCAGCTGAATATTTCAAGATACTGTAGACAGAAAAAAATCCACTTTATTCTTTAACTTGTTATTGATCTTGCATGTTGAAGGAGTTAATCTTATTTTACACAAGCCACAAACTTATTAATGGAGCCAGAAATTTAAAGCACATAATCATCATTAATCATGCAGCACTAGATCTATTAAAACATTTTTGCATACATGAGTGAGACTAAACAGGCAACAGTTTATTTTATTATTTCATTTTGTTCAAAATAAATTAGTTGCCATATTATAAGGACAGGTCCTTCACACAAGCTAAAGGATGCAAACCATGCCCTGACCATCCTGGGATGAGTGTACCAGTGTTGCATTTTTTTGGATCCTTCAAGGTGTCAGAGTCTATCTAGCTCCTTGAGGGTTTAGCCCACAGGACAGAGACCTTTACTGTCAAGCAGGACATATCTAACTGCAAAAATATAATTATCAATCCATCCTTTTTGGAAACTTGAAGGACAGATGGGTGGGAAACAGGATAGGAGAAGGTGCTCAAGCAAGGATCCTGGGGTGATGACACAACAAAATCAGGAATGAAAGACCCAAAAGCAGTCCCCAGAAAGCTCCTTGCAAAGTACACTTGTTTTGCTGTCACTCAGCATTTTGGAAGTAGGACTGCTCCAGACTTAATTATTATTTAGTTACAAGTAGCAGGCACAGACCACAAAGGTTCTAAGGATGTTGATATTTTACCTTTCACTTGAGAAGCTTCCATCCCAAACCAAACTTATTTCTGATACAGATGTAAAACTTATCACAACGTGCAGAAAGGAGAAAAAAATCCTCCTTCCAACCTGCACAACTTCTGCACTCTTCCAGGAAGAAAATCGTTGCCTCTGTCCCACGCACATGAACACTGAGAGACAGAATCACAAGGACCCTCATATACAACATTTACCTGCTCTTATGACCAAAGGAAGGCTGCATCTCACATGTACACAGAAGCAGTGGCTCTAATTCCAGCCCCTATCTGGAGGTTCAGAGGCAAAAATGTTTATGCACAATACCACTGAGATCTCATACTTTTGTCGTCTAATGATCATGCTCTAGAAATCGAGACTTAAAAAGGGCTGTTGACAGAGAGAACTGTTACCTTTTCTTACTCTATTTTTTCTCATATTAAATTTTTTAATTCCCATCGAGTTTCACATTATTTTCAGCCCCACCATTTTTCTTTAATGTCATACTTCTCGTTACTATTGTGCTTTGCAAAATTGAACCTAAAACCAACAAATGAAGCTTTCACTTTATCTTCTTTGATGCTGGCCTTCTAACCTTACAGCAGCAAGACAGGACACAGTAAGCAACATCCATTTGCAGAGCTGTAGAATAACTGCATCGATCTACTTGTAAAAAAAGTCCTGCTGATATGGACTAAGTCAATCTCTCTTCAGGAAAAACTTACACAGAGAGACCCCAAGAGATCATAAATTTACAGTCTAACTTAAAATTATGGAATTTGTAATATACTTGCCATTTATTTAGTGAGAGTACTTTTAAGAAAACTGCTCAGATGGATTGCTTTTCCATTACTGAAACACAACCATCAACTGTGAAAACAAATACACCGTATATTAACTACCATAATATATGGACTGAAAATAATCAGGCAGCTCACAAATTGTACACTAGACTATTAATATGAAAAGGTATCTCAGATTTCTGTACTTACTCAGATTGATAGGTGCTCTTTTAAGGCTTAGAATGACGGAGAGTTCTGGAAAGCTTCCTACTGAATGCCGCTTAATTTAAGAAAGCAAAATTATATATAGGGCAAAATGACAAAATCTTGTTATTTAAAGGATTTTCATCCTTTGGGGCTTGCTCTAGATCTGGATAATGTCTTTGACTGCAGTGTGTTTGGTGTAACCAAATAAGGTATAAAGTATATATATAAAAGATATTTCATGAAGAAATATGTTATCCTATAGCAAAACAATGTAGAAAAATGCTACTTAAAGAAAACACATCGTGATCCTGTTGATTGATTAACTAAAGGTTTGTTTCTTGCTCTGAAAACCTAAGCTGAAGTTGACATAACTTCTCCAGATCAATGATGTATAGGCAGAACAGTAAAAAAGTCAGGCTGCTACTTCATCTTAGAGGACTAAATAAAGGTCAAGGAAGATTTTAATTTTTGCTAAAAGTATAACACATGCACATGATGGGTTTTATTTATATTAAGCATTCTTACAGTATTAAATCTCGGTTGAAAATTATCATTACCAGACTCATCAACTGTTTTTAACTAGCCTAAGAAAAGTTTCAAAATCTGAAGCTCTTGGAGTGAAGTTCTGTAACATCACAGAATTTTTAAATGGCCTGGGTTGGAAAGGACCTTAAAGATCATCTCATTCCAACAGCCCTGTTGTGAGTAGGGACACCTTACACAAAAATCAAGTTGCTCAAAGCCCCATCTAATGTGGCCTTGAACACTTCCAGGGATGGGACATCCACAACCAGCACACGGGGGGTTTCTGGGCTCCCAGAGCACACGGCCGGGGCATGTCCAGCCTCTCACCCACCAGCACCCCCAAGTCCTTCTCCCTGGGCTGCTCTGGATCTATTCATCCCCAGCCTGGATTGATACCAGGGGTTGCCCTGACCCATTTGCAGCACCTTGGACTTGGCCTTGTTAAACTGCTAATTTGGATTGACAAGTCTTAGCGTGAGAAGTTAGGTAAATTGGACCACTTCCAAATAAGACATGGAATATATTGAATTTTTACTCTCTTGTTAACTAACCTGAGCAGTATTGTTGCACTTTTTAAAGTTAAGAAATTACAAGCTTCCAATAACCTATAGGAAATATCCACATATAAATTAATCTAGTAGCATAAGTATATAAAAATATTTAACAATTTGATTAACAAATTCTTTCATATCTGTTAATGTGAAGTACCTGGAATGTCACAAAAAAAAAACCCCAAACAACAAACATAATATAATTTGTAAGCAGTGGTAAATGTTTGCAAGGAATTGTGCTGGAATACTGATGTTTTTCTTTACCATTATAATTTTTTTTTTTCCTAAAGTAACAAAAAAATACAGAGTTGATAGTACAGCTTGCTTTCAGGCAGGAAATCTTTTGCTTAAGTGGACACAGAAGCCTTGCACTTCAATATAAGGTCATCCACTCTTCAACAAAAGTACACTCCTGTTTGTTCTTTCATTAGAAACACTTTCAGCTTATCCTACTGCTTGAATTTACAGTAACGGTGCTTCCTTACTTGCTCGTAGAGGTAGCTGCTGTGTATAGACATTCCTTCACAGTGCAAAAGCAGACTAAGACCTATCAACTCTTCAGGAATTATGCTAAAATATAAGCCTCTAGACTCCAGCAGTTTGGATGCTGTGTCAGAATGGTTTAAAATGTTGTACAATGATTTCCAGAAAAAAAAAAAAAAAACAAAAACAACAACAACAACAACAACAACAACAACAACAACAACAACAACAACAACAACAACAACAACAACAACAACAACAACAACAACAACAACAACAAAAAAAAAAACACAAAAAAAAACCCCAAAAGCTGTGGGTTAAGACATTTAGGCCAAGTGAAGATGTGGAAAGGGATTTAAAACTCACAGTGTAGACGGTCTAATTTGTCCAGTTAGCAGACACACAACTGGACCCACTTATAGGGCAGTGACATCCCAGTTCACAATGAATATTTCATATTAAATAATATTTGGCCTAACTGCACAGCTCAATTCTGAATACAGCTGATTCTCCCCACCATGACAAAAAAGGCAACAGGGAATCTCATTCTGTAAGGACCTTGGGTCTCCATCCTACTCCATCTCTTCACTGGAAGAAAGCCTGCTCTCCATAGCTTATTTCTACTCTTTATTCTCTCTCTCAAGGCTTCAAGAAAGATAGAAAACCCTCTGGGTCTGGGGCTACATTAGGGGCAAATAGGACCAGCTAATTAAAAGTGGGAGTTGAAAATCACAGTTCCTCTTTAACTTGTCCGACAAAATCTACCCAAGAGCAGCTCTGCTCTCTAACCTGTCTCCTCCCTCCATCCCTCAGCCCCACTGCTCCTTCCCCCCTCCAAAACTCAACCAAGCTAACCCCCAGCCTGTATTACCTTCCTTCCCTCAGAAACATTTTAGTAAGATAGTCCTGATTCAGACCATCCAAGATGACCTAACACCTAAGCCACCAGTCCAGCAGGCAGCACCTTTGAGATCCAGTTTGATGCTTCCCAGCTGGGGAAGGAGGTGCAGAAATGAAGAAAGACGGTGCCTGGATGCCACTCCTGCTTTCTCCAGCTTCCACAGCCCGTAAATCAATTTGCTGTTTCACTTGCAGTCATGTGGATGCTGAAAGTTTGGTTGCAGAGAGATTTTCCAGCTCTCTGCCAGTGTCCGAGTGAAAGCGAAGACTTTCACGCGGATGCTGGCGGTGAAACAGTTACAGGTTTCTGTAAACTAACTTCTTTATCTTGCAGGTGCAAGATGTTTTGCAATATTGTTATGGTTAACTGAAGAATTGTTTTAGAACGGGGGTTATTGAATCTAGCCAATCATCCTGAGAGGTGGATGGTCAAGGAACCAATGACCTTGTGCCATTCAAGCGAGCTAGGGGATATAAACCACTCTGTATATAAATAAATAATGGCACAATTCTGCTTTTCCTGAAATCTGCCTGCTTCGTTTTTCTCCGTCCCCAATACAACAGCAACACAGTCAAACTACACCAGGAAATTTATCATCCCAAATCAAATGAAACAGTGTGAAAAAAGCATCCCCCCCAAAGAAAAACCTGTCTCTTAAAAAAGCACTTATTTAGTAACTAATTCCGCCCTCTTATGTGCTTGTATATTTCATAGGTCAAAAGATTTAATTTTTCTTTTTTTTTAACCAAGACTAAAGATCCTTGTTACAAATGATAGATGGGACAATCCTCAGTCCACTAATTTCTCTTGAATTCTTTTGAAAGGCTATGAAATATATATCTCTGATTCTTCTTTAACTACATGAATTAAGACTTCAGTGTTGTACATTGTCACTGACAACCTTTTGAGGGTCTGGCATCTTTTATCTCTATTATTCAATGAATAGATTTAAAAAAAAAAAAATTATGCAAAGCTACTAAAGCAACAGTCCTTTTTATTTATTCAAGAACCAAATACTTTCTGACTATCCAAAGTACTTTCCCCATTGTTTGGTATCAATCCCTAGCACAGCTGATACTCGAGGCAGAGATTTTCAAAATGCTGCCTAAGGGATTTAAATAAGGATTATTTTTCTAAGTCTTCATTTTCCTCTTTCAACAAGCACCCTCAGCCTCTACCCCCATCTATTTTCCATTCCACATTAAGAGATTAGATTTCAAATTCCCTCTGGACAAAAAAATACTGCATCTCAACTCAGACTGTCAAAGTTTTAGAGCCACAGAAGTTAGGAGGAAGCAATGCAGCTTCTAACTAGCAATTACACCTAACCCCTGCCACACACTTTGGATCAGGAGGATCTCTTGTCCCCTCTCTCCTCTTCCAGACAAACAGCAACAGGACAAGAGGAAAAGAGCATCAAGCTGCACCAGGGAAGGTTCAGGCTGAATATCAGGAAGAATTTCTTCACTGAAAGGGTTGTCAAGCACTGGAAAGGGCTGCCCAGGGAGGAGGTGGAGTCACCACCCTGGCATTGCTCAGAGAAACCCAGCTGGATGTGGCACTCAGCGCCATGGTCTGGCTGACAAGCTGGTGATCAATCAAAGGTTGGACTCAATGATCTTGGAGGTCTGTTCCAACCTAAATGATTCTGTGATCCTCCCATCCTTCAATTATGTTTGTTGAGAAAAGCACATAAGCAGATGCTTAATTTTAAGCATGAACTCAAAGCTGAGCAAATAAGCAAAGATAGTTCCTTGATTTGGTGCCCAAAGAAAATATTTGCAATATGCAGATACCTAAAGATGCAGATGAAGGCAAAGTGGGATTTTGTAGGGGAGCCTGGTCATTTTTCTGTGATTCAGACCAATTAGAATTATTCATCTATACACTTTTGAAAATTGCACCCATTTGCCACTTTGGGCACTTAAATAACTTAAGGGAAATGGATGCTTTCCAGTAATTTCAGTCATTGAAAGTACTCAGCATTAAAAGGCATTCTTTGGCTGTTATAATTCTTCCAAATGCTCTGCTAATGGTTTTGGTTATGACTGTGGTCCTTGTCCATAGAACTGGAGAGGCTGCAGCTCAGTTACCTTAGGAAGGTGATTTTCTGATCCAACTTTGCTGACTTATTTAAAACCATCATAAAAAATGTTTTTATTTACTTCATAGCTCTAATGTAGCAGATTATTTTCTACCAATTCTAAATTACTCCAGCACTTTTCTATGTCAACCGCACAACACAAACTTGATTTAGGGCAGGGATTGCCTTTGTGGCAGGTGAGTGTGAAGCACTGATAAGCACAGAGAGGACTCTCTGAAGCACTGCCTAAAATACCCAAAATACTCACATGTCCCAGTGATAAGACAAAAACCCTAGCGTAGGAATGAGAAGATTCCTGCCAGAAAAGCAAGCTATGACTATTTCAAGTAGTTGTTTTCAGTGGAATCTCAGGGATGATATTGCTTTCTTTCAGATGCAGCTTGAGAGGAAATCACTTTGTTATTCAGCTTGGGTTTATATTTGTAATCACTGAATCAAGCTGGTTTTTTTGTCACTTTTGCCATTGCTTACTAAATGACTAAATATGATTTGCAGTCTGCTATACTGGTAGCTGTACAACACGCATAGTTTTATTTTCAGTTTGCAGAAAAAACATGGTGAATCTTGTTCTGCTATGGGTAAACAGTATTTTCTGAAAGGGATTACATAAAACAATGTAATTTCAAAGTAGGGGGTTTATTTTGGTTTTGCACGTGTCTGATTCGTAGCCCTTACATTGCAAAAGGTTGTCGATTAATTATAAAAGCTATTAATTTGATGAATTAAGTGAAAATGAAAAAAAAATGAGAACACAGGCCAGAGATTTGAGAAAGGGCTGTCTTCCATGGTCAGGCAACCTTGGAAGAAAAAGAGAAAAAAGGTATGACCCATGGGAGAAAAAAAATCACAGTAGGTTGTAATGTATACTGTTATTAGCATGACATTTACTGGCATTTCACTCATATTTGAATTTTTCACCACTTGCCCTTGCCCTCTCCCCTAAGAATGACTGCCAGTCCTACTATTACAATTTGCTATCTCTGCAATGTGCAATTATATTTTGACACACATCCCTGATCCTTTTAATTATTATTATTTTTTCTAATTGGATGAATTTCTAATATAACCTAAAACTAATGGTTTATAAATGTGCATAGTTTGTAGCTGATTGGACAGCATAGGTGATCAATAATTTTAATAATCTTGGCTAGATTTGCATGCCACTACTCTATACAATTAAATTTAAAATGAAAGAAATGAAACCCACAAATCTCAGTCAATTACTAAAGCAGATTATCTGTTTTCAAAGAGAATGGGCCAGATGCTCAGCTAATTTAAATCAGCTCCGCTCACTGATATTTACATCAAGAATCTGCCTCAGTATTTTAAATCCCTTTATCTCCAGTATGTAAAATGCATAGAGAGCTATTTGGGACAAAAACTGTTCTCATGTGATTGCTAATCACACTAAAGGTTGTAGTGTGTAGCAAGGTATTCAACACTACAGCAGGAAAGAAAACCTGCTTCTGTATTTTTATTATTTGTGGACTGAAATAAATATTATTATACATTAGCAACACTCATTTTAAAACTATTTACCATTGGGGTGCAAATTACAATTTTACCATGAATCAATAGATTTTCAAACATAATTTCTTAAATGTACATTTGTGTAAGACAAAGTGTTAAAGAAAATACTAAAACCTTCATGGGAATGTTTAAGACTTCTCTTAAAAGCCTAATTGCTCCCTTTGGAGACATTATAATCTATTGAGTAAATACTTATTTATAGACTTTTTAATTGGTGGATTACATTAACAGATATTAGGATATATTTTGAAGGCAAGTATATTGACCTTGTGGAGTCCAATGCCTCCTCATATTCAGCACATTTACTGGCAGAAAATTCTATAATTCTAATTATTAGTGAAATTGATTTTTACAACTTCTGCAAGATTGAGTTCACATATATTTAAAGGAAATATGGGCAAACTGTGTCTTTTCCCTAATAAACCATTAGGGACAGTAGCATTTCAGTCCTACTCTCAGCAGTCCCTAAGCAGTCAGAAACCCAGCTCTTTACTTTATCCTTAATCTCTGAATTGAACCACAATAAAAATAATAATAAAAATCTGTATTAGCATTCAAATTCAGCCTTTTGGAGTAAGCTCAGGAGGGAGAGCTGTCATTTTAAAAGAGGACGGCGGGAGCCTGGAGCTACCACTGCAGACCCACTGCATAACCTGCAGACAACCCCTTCACCATTTTAAACCTGCTCATAAATGAAGAACAGATAATGACAGTAGTCAAAGCATCAAGACAGAGAAAAGTTAAGAAGAACGGAGTAACAGGACCCAACAACCCAAACACCAAAAACCTCAGAATGTAAATGAGAGGAACAAAGGGCATAGCCGGGGGTGGAAATACAGTTTTTCTTTCCCCTCATCGTGTGTTTCCAAGGGGTTGTGCTCTACTGCTTTTTTTCAGATACTCAATCAACAGTTTTCTGTATGGGAAGCCCCTTTACTAATTAATTGTACTTTGGTGAAGAACAACTAGGGAATTGGCAATAAAGAGCCATTACAGGAAAGATCTTTTTATTATTGTGCTGTAAGACACAGAGGCACCACAATTTGGCAGATCCCCTAATCTCTGTATTTCTCAGATCTCTATGTAGTTACTAGATAAAACTCTCCCCAAGGAAGAGGGCTGTGAGGTTAAATTTACTTTTGCAGAGGAGGAGGATAAAAAAATTGTATTGGTAGCTGCTTGGAAGGGCAGATCCTCCTGTAAGTAGGACAAGCAAAAAAATATCAGAGACTAGTCTGGACAGTAGGTTCCATCAAAGCTGGTAGAAAAGTTTGCAGACTGGTGTTTTTTCCTGCCTTTCAACAAAGCTAGACTTATAAATGGCATGGTCGAACAGATTCCACCAGCAGGTGGGAGTCAAAAATTAAAGCCCTGATTCCCAGCTTAGTCTTTCCTTTGTAGTAGCAAGCACAGGCAGTAGAGGTTATTGAACCGGATAAAAAGACAAATGTGTTGCTTCCTCCCAGACACAGTGAGTATTATGCATCACTGTCAAAAAACCTGAATAAAAGACCTTGTCTTGGTGTATAAATCCCCTGGTGTCTGTACCACTCTCATGAAATTCTTGAGTGCAAAACTTGTGTGAAAAGTTACCACATAGAAGAAAGATGGTTGGTTATGCAGCAACACCTGCTATTGCCAGGAACCTTGAAAATCAGCTGGACTTGCCAATAGGGGCATCACCTCTACTTCAAAACACTTTCTGTAACTGAGAAACAGCGAAAAGAGTAGGTAGGGAAGAAGCAGGATGAGAAGGTGCAATAACTAAGCCACTGCTCAGTTCTGCAGCCACCAGTTCAGAGCAGGAGTCTTGAGATTGCCACGCTTGCTCCTGAGCTGAGTGGCTGCGTCCTCACAGCCAAACCATGGTGATTCCCAAGGCTTCCTTTTTCCTTCTCATTCTAAGCACAAGGTAGAGAGCAAATCAAAAATCACCAAGACAACCTTGGGGTTTCCACCTTGCCTTCCTCTCGGGCCTCAGCTATTCTCTGAAAGGAAGAAGGCAGAAATGGAAGCCAGATTTTACAGCTGCTGGCTGGGAGCCAAAACAGCAGCTAATGTTGCTGAAGTCTGAGCCATGGTTTGATTAGATGGTGGAAATGCCTTCCCCCATTTTTTCTTCCCCTCGAGGTGAGCATATGTCATTTTTTGAGTTGCAAGACTTACTTATAAAATTATTTAGAACCTCAGATATTGTGTATTCATCATTTATATCACACACATGCATATGCATGCAATATATGCCACACCTAAGCATATGTGATCTTTCCACAAATTGAAGTGAGAAACAAGCAGGCACTCTGTAAAAACCATCTTCTACCCATGGATGGGCATAGCTTCCATGAACTGATGGGATAATCAGTCTTATAAACAAACATTCCCAAGGCAGCCACTTCTTCCACCAAGCCCATATAAGAGACTTTGCAGAATGTAACAACAGGTTGCTTACAACGTTATAAAGAAAAAGACATACACAGAGGAAAAAGAAATGTGAATATGTAGAGGCAAAAATTTCCAATTAAGATGGCAAGAGAGGGGTTAGAAGTAGATGAGACAGATCTTAAAGTGCAGATTTCATTTCCACCTATTGCCACATAGTATTTGCTCATTAACTTTAGAAAGCAGCGAGTGTTGAACGATTTTGTCTTATGAATTGCTGATGCCACAAGCTTCTGTTATGTTTTCTGGGTTTCATCTTGGTTTTTTCCTCTGGGTCTAGTTACGTAACTTTTCAGGTTTTGATAAACACTCCCGAATGTGCTGCTTAGAAGATGCTATTAACATGCTAAGAACTTCTGGAAAGAGAACATTAACAGAAACAAAGAAAGAGGATCAATCCATCCATCTACACAGGTTATATGTCAAAAAACCCTCACAATTAATTTAGCACAGGTATGGATACACACCTCTGGGGGAATAAAGAGACTAACCATGCAGATGCTTTCCACTGTTCGAAGTTGCTGTAGCTGTACAGCCTCAACTCATCATTACAGCACATTTAACTGTGTAATACGGCACCTTTTTTTCTTTCTTTCTGAAAATGGTAAGAAAAGGCACTCACATGCTTCTTTCCAAATGCCAGCACATAATTTGTGTGTTTTATACTGCCTTGCATACAAAATTTGAAAAAAAAAAAAAAGACAATTAGGAATTGGAGAGGTTTTTTGCATCAAGTCTGGACTACTTGGGCAAGTCTTTTTACTATTTCCCTCTTCCATTCTTTGCCAAATTTGTTTCTGTTTTACAAACTGTTTGATGCAACAGTCTGCTTCTTTTTATGCTATAAGGGACCAAGGACACTCATCTAGAGGTTCACATATTTGTTATGATTCAAGTGTAATTTCTACTAGCCAAAATCATTTTTAAAAGTCTTATCTTATTTTCTTGATCTACATTCTAGCATATATTATATGAAAAGAATTGTCTTTAAAGAACAGTAAAAACTGAACAGCATGTAAATTTTAAATTAATAGGTACTCAAATTTTTGTTCTGTTAAGAATTTAAGATTACTTTAAGCACCTCTGTGTTACTCTGGAGCGCTGTGTCTAATTCTGGACCAGGCTCTTCTCAGTGGTGCCCAGCAATGGGACAAGAGGCAATGGGCAGAAACAGATGCACAGGAAGTTCCTCCTGAACATGAGGAAGAGCTTTCCTGTGCAGTGACCAAGCACTGGAACAGATCGCCCAGAGAGGGTGTGGAGTCTCCCTCACTGGAGATATTCCAGAACCATGTGGATGAAATCCTGTGCCATGTGCTCTGGAATGACCCTGCTTGAGCAGGGAGGTGGGGCCAGATGACCAATTGTGATCTCTTCCAACTTGACTCAGTCTGGAATTCTATGATACTGCTATACTTACTTCCTAGTGGCTATAGAAAAAGGAAAAACCTAAGTCTCTTCAGATGCTGCAAAGAAACGAAAATCAATGTTTTTACAATAAAAAGTTAGGTATTATTTCTACATGGATCACCCTGGAATGATAGTCTTTAGGTTTTCTCCACTGTCACTTGAATTTTGGAGGAAGGACACAGACAAGGCCCGTAGGAAAAAAAAAAAATTCCTTCTCCTTCCAATCAAGAAGGAACAAAGCACACTGTTTGCTTAAGGATGGTGCATTCTGCACTTTGCAGAAAGAGGAAATCCCCTGTAAGTAGTGCATGCATTTTTTATAGTTTTCTGATGAATGAGGGATACACTGGTATAAAACATCAGCAAAAATCCCTCCCACTGATATGCTTCCTCTGACAAGTTGCAGTTGTTACACCAATGTTTCCTCCACATCCCTCAGTGCTTATTTCTGATATTTTCTGGTATTCTGTTTGCAAAAACCATGAAAAGAAGTGAATAGGAGTGGTACATTAGAAAAGGCAACAAACTTTTAAATGTAGTCTTTAACATAACCCTGCTTGCAGTTCAACTTTGTGCTGTTTCCAACAGGCCCTGCTGAAAGGGTCTGAGCACTCAGGCAGGCAGCTGCCCCATCACAGGTGATAGAGCTGCTTCAACGTGATAAATTCTTTTGAAGGCAAGTATAAAAAAGCTTTGATTCATATACACTGAAACTTGTTATAAGTAATGAATGATTTAGATGGAACACATTTAGCACTGTCTCGGAACGAACATTTATTACAAACATACCACAACATCTAAAGCAGTGGCAGATAGCACACCATCAATCAGAGCAGACCACCAAAACAAATTGTGCCTCATAAACTACTTTAATATGTCACACAGCTTCCAAATATACATCACTGATCCATTTGTTACAAAGACCAGGCTACTTTTTCACTGACAAGTCAATGACATTTGGTATTTTCATTTATGTGTGATATCACAATGAATCTATGGACTCCATTCACCCAAAATTAGGTTCCTGCGAGCACTGGCCTTTAATGCTCCTCAGGCTTGCACAGCTCTGCACACATGGATCTCGATAATGATGCCTGTCTACAAAAACCCATTTGCCAATGCACTTTGTCTGTATACTTTAGCAACATCTTGCTAACTATTTCAAGTCCTCAAGCTGCAATCTCCTCTATACCCATGTAAAATTTATGGCCCATACTGACAAGAGTAGGCAGGAGCACAGTAGCGGTTTTAAAGGGGATATGTCACATGCTGGAGAACAGATTTTTTTCAACTTATTTTGAAAAAGCGACTGAAGAAGGTGCATCTACTTCTTCCCTTTCAATATCAGCAGAAATGCCTATAAAATAAGTCTGCCACTGAACAACAAAAAATTACCTCGTTATATATTTGATCTGACAGTGTGCACAGGCTTAAAGCTTCTGCATTTATATTTAAGGTCTGTACTAAAGCATAGCTATACTAAAGCATAGTAAAAAAAGTTTCTCTTCTAGGGTGAGGATTAATCAAACTGTGTAAACCACCAAAAACGAGCACTTCATCCTCCATCTCAATGCACTTCTAGAAGTACAAATGACAAGCTGTGCTTCAGAAAAATATCTAAGCGCTGCAAATGCAAATTTAAGAATATGGATTTCAACCAGTTTTTAAGAAACCTATGTCAGAACAAAATTGGGCTAAGTGGAGGATTAAGAAGTTAAGAGTCTTGCTGTTTATTAGACTTCCAAAAATCTGTAACGCATGTCCTAGTCAAACATCTCTTATTGTCCCTCAAACAGGACTGGAAAGCATACAGTTCACATAAAGTTTGACGTAAACAGTCCTAAGGGATTTCCATCCCATAAATTCAGGGCACAGGGATAATGAGCTACACGGTCTGATTTCTCCCTGTTATACACTAAATACTCTTTTGCCACTCTGCAAACTGCTTCTGTATCAGACAGAGAACACATCTGAGGCAAAACATGCTGGGCGGGATGTGCAGCACCAGCACAGGCTGCCCAGGGCTGTGAGTCAGCGAGCAAAGCTTTGCTAGGTCACTGCCAGTGCTGTGGTGCAACAAAGACATACTGCACACAACTTTCAACTCACATGTTTCCCAGCAAATTCTCATTTTACATTTTAAACACAATTCTTCACACATTCTTCACCTGCTGCTTCTCCTGAATGGAGTATTGTAACAGTCCGAAATTTCAAGGAAGTTTACATTTTTATCAGATACTTTTTATTCCTGCTTGAAAGTCAGTGATACCCCTGTCTCATTTATTTTTAAATATCAAATGTTGCCATTTAAGCCCTATAATGTGTCATTGATCTGCGCGTTAAGCGTCCAGTGAAATCAATGGCCTGTTCAGTGTAAAAAAATCAATGGTAGGGTATAATCCTAAATAAGCATTCTACACACAAAACTCTGTGATGCCACCTTGATTTCAGTCTTTCATGTACGGCTACTCAAGACAAAACATTTATTAATGTAATACTGGTACAAAGAAGACAAGTAAACTGATAAAATAAATCGCAAGCATGGTGGCATTAGTGGCGTGAGTAGTGTAATTAATTAGTCTAAACACTTCTAACACTTTTAGAAGATATTATAGGAATAAATAAGAAAAGACAAGCCATTATGATTTTCCTAAGCACGTGATAATAGCTCTGTATATCCTAGATTTATGCCCAAGCCAACACAAAGTAATAACTAGCTGACACCTATTATGAAGGCTGAATAATTCTGTGTCATGTTGAGATCCAAGAGAACACTCATCTGCAATAGGATGAAAATTTTGGGTTGTAAAGCCTGAAAGAACCATAAATGGACAAAGAGACAAAGAATGTATCTGTTTAGGTTGTGTTTCACTGTTGCTGCCAGCTCTGTGGACCGAAAGCATCCCCAGTGGGTATCCCAGCAATTCTTCTTTCACAAGGGGTTTCATGAGCGACTCGGAGCTGCTCTCAGCAGACAGAGGAAGTACACACAGCCCTGGTGCAAAAGGAACATAATATGTCATGACTTAATAGTGTTTGATTTCTCCCTAGTGGTTTTTCAAGGCTAGAGAGCTGACCTCTTTCCTCCCTTGGTGCTTGACTGTTGACATCTCAATGTTCTTTCTTGATTAACCAAACCTCATCCTCTACTTTATTCCTTAAGCCTGGTTTATCAAAGAGTACCCTTCCTGCTTAAGAAAAGGAAGAAAAAAGAATTGGACGAGGCAGCTACATAGAACACTTAGCGAGATAGGGGGCTAAAATCCCACACCAGGCTTGGCAGCTGTGATAATGATGTATAATTTAATTGAAGCTACACGGTGAGCCTCAAAAGGACTTCAGACCTTTTCCCATGTTTATATATTATTCAGGCTAATGGCAACCCTGAAATAGAAAAAGCTTCTTATCTCTTAAAACTTTTATTGCAGTGAGTTCAAAATGCACAAAGCTGAGTACTGGTCTGTCTGCTTTAATGTAAAGTGAAAGGAGGCCATTTCCAGCGTGCTTTTGCATCGCTGTCTTGGCAAAAAGACAGATGGGATTGGATGCCTTAGAAACCAGGAATGCCATGGCATGCACAAGAAATTTAAAGGTTTGAGTTATTTCTAAACTTAAAATATGTTATCTATGTCTGGCCACTATTTGTTTTCACTTTTTTTTTCAACACAAGTTCATAGAAAAAATATAAATGTCATTAGACAAGACAAAAATCTATAGCAATCAATACAAATGGCACCTCCTTTGCATTTTGTGCAAGTTAAATGACAGATCTTGCTGCACATTTAGTGCTGTTACAAAAGCCTGTGTCTACAGGGTTTTTGAAAACTAACAGGATAATTTACGGAAGGATGACAAGTGGCTTATTAGCAGTTGTGTTGTCTGGTGCATATTCATCCTGCAGACCAAGCAGCAAAAAGGATCACTCTTCAAGCTTGTCTTCAGTCTATGCCCAACTTACACGTGCAGGGGAATAGAGGAATAAATCAGGAACCTTCCTAGGAAGGTTTTTGCTTGCAGCCATTGTTTATACTATAATGCAAAATTGGAACTCAACATAATATGATGCAAATTCACATGCCCACATAAAAAATAATACACACATAATTAAATAACGTAACCCCAAATCACATCTGCGGAAGATGGTGGTCACAGAAAGTCAGTAAGGAATTCTTCAAATTATTTTCCTTTCCGAATGCATAGCAAAATTTCCCCCTGTGGTGACTGTCTGTAGGTATTCTGGTGATCGATGAATCACACAGCTCATCTCGTGATCTTTCCCAATGCGCAAAGACAATGTGAGTGCCATTAAACATATCAGTCACTGCTGAATTTCTGCTGAAGAGATTATGAACAGATACATTCAGAGCTAGTGACTGCCCTCGCCATGAATCAAAAATGTGTACCGCTAAACTGATTTAGGGCCTCAAACTACATTATCTGTAAAATGAAATTACCATGTTCTTTGTTTGGAAAGGGAATTGAAAAGACCAATATAGATCAAGTAAATTTACATGCATAATACATTACATTATCCTATGTTCTCAACACATCTCACTTTCTCTACATGAGGTGCACTTTTTGAAAGCACATGCAAGCTTTTGTAACATAGCTTTTGTTTAAACTAGGTTTTAAGCAAGTTTATGAAGCAGCTATAAATGTTGGAGAATTCATAAAAGACAACACATCTTCTGCAATTTGATTGGTACAAAAACTCTTCCCATTATTGTGTTCCTTTCTGATTAAAGAGCAATAATATACCATCAAAGGGCAAGAGAAAGGAAATTAGTCAAGATGCTGAGCCATATTTTCCCAAGAATATAAATTAAGCAAAGCATATTATCAGGAACAAAAATGTATCTACATGTTCCTCGTCTGTTATATTGTCTCTAACTCTGTAGGAGTAATTCAAGGTAACATTCCTTATTAGTAGTGTTTTTTCTATTTAAATACAGTGAAAAAGCTATTAAAACTGACTGAAAGAAATTAATAACTCTCTGATAAATAACCATTGTAGATAGCCACGTGTAGAAGGTCTTCTAAAAACTAGAAAACAACTGACAAGCAAAAGAAACTGTGTACTGAATGTGAAGATCAAAGGAGATGACAAATAACATAACTAACATAAAAATATGGCAGTCACTGGTGCCCAGGAGTTGTAATGTAGAACAAGCTCTTAAGGCAGCTCAAAGAGTGAAATTCTATTCATGTTGGACTTTAAAATATATCCTGTGCAGGGCTGCTGCAGAAATAATAAAGCAAGGCCATGTTGAACAGAGAATTTATCCTCCTTACAGTAATAGAGCCAATGCATTAAAAAGTTAATTAGGGAAAAAAAAAAAAAAAAAGGAAGTAGAAACATTAGATGTTCCTCCTAAAGCACAGAGAGATTGAAATTAAGTTTCATGTCATTATCATCCAAGAGGCTTTTTTCTCAAAATACCAAGCACTAAGTCTTTGCCCTGATACATGGCAGTGTCTCTGTCTCCACACACTGAACCAGGAGGCTCCATCACCAACTTTAGAGAAGTTCTTTCATAACTCTACTGCAATTCCATTCTTCAACTCCCACAGTCCTGGTCTTTAAAATACATTTTTCTTTCAAAACAATATTCAACAGCATGAAGGAATCAACTAAGCGAGGCTGATTTCTTCAGTTCTCCCCCTATTTCCCTTCTACTGATCTCCAACATTCAAAAACAGATTGCAACTTTAAAAATAAAAATGGAAATAAAATTTCAGCAAAGTATAGAGTCATTCTTCTTTTTTTTTCCACAGTGAGTACCAACAGCTAGAACATCACCCAGATTTCAAGACTGTCACTTTTTTAAAGCAGAAGCCAAAAAGTCTATCAGTAGGAAAAAAATCAAAATTGCAAAGTTGAAAACTGACTTTTGTCCAGAGTTTTAATGAACTTTTTATCATTCGTCATGCTCTGTAACCTTAAACTATTTTAAGCATGCATTTGTTCTTTTTGTTATTAAACATGTATTATTAATCTAAGTTTTACTGAAATTACTTTACAAATAAATTGAAAATTATTGAATTAAGAGATCCTTGACATCAAAGCAGACAGTAATTTATTAAAACATGTTCTCTCTTAGTGCATAAACTCATCTCAATCCCATGGATAATCAGACAGATAACAACAAATAGCTCAGCCAGACCCATTGCAGGATGATGGGTAGCAAATAAGGCCTGTAGACAAATTCTCAAACTTTACCACAATCACCAGCAGTGTGAAATCACCATAACTAGTGGGAACTGCATCAGTGTCACAATTTTTCCTCTGTCTTCATCAGCCTCAGGACTTTTCCATGCTCTCATCTTCAGATCCGTTTTTCCCCAACTGATTTGATCTGTTTGTAGACAAGGACTACCTGGTAAGAACTGTCATGATTGATTATTAAAAAGATGTTACCACAGCTAAGCAGATTCTCCTCTCATTTGAAGTGGCATAATCCTAGAAATTTCAGTGGAATTACTCCTGTCCATAAGAAAGATGCTGAGTACATTCCAGATACTACCCCTAGACACACCCTGATATATAGAACAACACTACAATTCTTCTTAAGCAAGTACAAGAAAAAAGACACCGTCTTATATTTGCAGAAGACACTTAACCAGGGGCATCCCTCAAGGGCTATATTCTGTATAATATGCTAATCTTTTAGACCAGAAGCAGCAGATCTCAACTGCTTTCCAGAGAAATGCTGAACCCAGTGAGTGAAAGATAGGCTCTCTCTGCCTCTTTTCTGGACATAAAAAAAATTAAGAACACCATCCGTGGTTTCTTGAAGTAAGTACTAAATACACAATAATTATGATAATGGAATTCAAGATTTCAATGTGTCAGTAAGACTTGAAAACATAACTAAAGAATGCTTTTTGAAATACACAACCTAAGATTTGATATTGTTTTTATTTGGGTGTGTCCACCACTGGTTTTTACTCATCCAGTCGTCCAGCAGCTTTCTCTAAGATTTCTAAGGAACCTTTACCTTCATGGAAGAAGAAAGCTCATGACATGCTCAAATAACATGAAAGTTGTCTTTCAAATTTACTATAATTAAACAGAGTAAAATCCTTCAATATCTCTCAAAAACATTTTCTCTAACTTTCAGAAAAAAAATTGTGGTTTTTTTTTCTTTTTTTTACATAGACTTCCATTTCTTCTCCCAATAAGGTTCTAAGCAGTGGGCAAACCATTTGCTCCTTTATTCCTATTTACAGAGCTAAGGATCCCTTTTTTTCTGGTTTTCCACTGCCAGTACAATGGACCTACAAACTCAGTTAAATTACCAAGCCAGAGGCACTAATCTCAAGCAGTGTGGTAAATCTGTGACTTTTCTCTCTCTAAACTTTCCAAAATTACCCAGTGCACTTTTAATGAACACACAAAGTCCAGCTGGTAGAAAGTTAATTGTTAACTAAAGCAATGTGTGGTAAGAATACTTCTCCAGCCTCCTCCATGGGGAAGACAGTGAAGAATTTGTTGCTCATTTGCACCACCATAGACCTTGTCCATGCTTGGAACCACAGCAGGAATTTCCCCGGCGATGTCTCATCACAAATTATGTGAGCGTGGAAACCACAGGGTTGCGCCCAAGGCTGAAAGGAACCAGGGAGGCCATGAGGGACACTGGTATTCAGAGGATGTAGGAGCCCAGAGTAAAGAGGAGGGTTACACTCAGGCATATCAAAACTGATTTTTGTGAGGGCTGTCCTTGTCTCTGAGCTTTTCCTGAGTGATCAGCATCTCTGGAAACAAAACTGGATTTTGTCTCTCTCTTGTTTTTTCCATTATTTTAAGTTTGCTCACACAAGGAAACACAGTAATGAAAAACACTGGTTTTGAGGGAAAATCTTAGAAAAAAGAAAAAAATTTTTACTGCACTTTACTTCTCTGTGCAATATAGTTCTGCAACCATTAAACTGTATTACTATTTAGCTAGTGATGCTGATGCAGTTTCAAACCTAGTAAGATGAAATCAGTGCTGGGATGAGAGCTGACATGACACAATTCAGCCAAGAACAAGGTTTTAGGATTCAGATATCACTGACTGAAAAAGTAATTTCTGTTAAAGGTACTCTCACTATCTAACAGAAGCTCTAAAACAAGAGATGTACATTTTTGTTGCTTCAAGCAGCATTTACCAAAACTAACTAATCTGTAAAAGCATCAC
The DNA here is from genome assembly GCA_013397775.1 of Eulacestoma nigropectus. Taxonomy (NCBI): domain Eukaryota; kingdom Metazoa; phylum Chordata; class Aves; order Passeriformes; genus Eulacestoma; species Eulacestoma nigropectus. Next base: position 1,652,597 of record VZTE01003316.1, on the reverse strand, counting down.
ACATCCCTGCCCCCCAGTTTTGAACATACTAAGGAAAGAAGTTTTCATGAGGTTATTTAGTAATGGATCTTGAAAGAAATAATGTACTCTGAGTGTTCCTTAGATCATGCTTTGAAGTAAAAAATCAATAGTGTTTAACTGATGAACAACATTTTCTTTGAAAATTTGTAGAAAGGGAAAGCCAAAATAACATTTTCTCAGCCATTCTGGTATGTGTTTAAGCCTGTTCATCAGTTTGAAAGAGCGCATCTGATCTGTGCTCTTTCAACACCTAAAGGCAATGAACACGTGTTCGTTTTATTTGTGGACAAAAGTAGAGAGCATTTGCTTGTGCTTGCTGGTTTTCTAATGTCTATGATGCTTTATGGTTGTTCCAAAATCTGTTCAACACAAAAAATAAAAAAAAAGAAAATAACCAAAGGAGAGGAATGTGTATGTATGGGAGATGAAGCGTTATTTAAATATTCCTTCTGGTTTATAACTGTTTGATCAACATACTTTTTTAATATGATAGCAAACATTTCAAGCACAGGATGTGGACATAGGATTCAAAGGAAGGTGCCACCTTATTAAATTTTTTTTTTTCTGGATAGTCTAGAGCTGCAGGGTGAAGTCATGTGTCAGCTTGAGCTACCCTAAATCAAGCCACGATCACAATCTCTTCTCTTTGCTGGTGGCGGTAGCCCTCTTCTGTACCAAGCTTCTCTGTGACCCAAGAGTGTGCAAACGAAGGGATCACATCAACCAAATGAATGCCATCCTCTTTTCTGGCCTGTTTGGACCTGGAGCAGCTGAGCAGGGGTTCCCGCAGCACTGGCACCAGTGGAGGAGTTAGAGAGATATCCTGCGGACAGGGCTCTTGGAAGTTGAAGGAAACCGAAAACCTGGCTCAGGCTGACTCCATCTGCCAGAGGATGGCAGCCCCTTCTCAGTGGTGGCTGGAAGCACTCTTCCAGCCTATGTTTTATTCTCTGCTGTTTAGTTTTGTGACAGCACTGATCTGCCCTTAAGTCAATGTTACACCTTCCCCACAATTTTCCCCCCTGTGACTGGAAAAGCCACATCATTTTCCCTCCCTTGCAGCTGAGAAAAAAACTCTTACAAGCTTGGTTTTCCAATGCTCCCATCTCCATTGTCTCTGCCTGTATAAGACTGAATACAGGTTGCCAAACTTCTGTGAAGTATTTCAAATGTCTTGAAAGAGATGAAAAATAGACAAGCATATATTCCATTTATTCCAACAAAACATGTGCAGGAACTTTCTGCATCCCCAGAATCCTTTTGAATTCAGATTTTACTCTCAAGAAAGTGGTGTAAAAGAAGGTGCAAAAATTTGTTTGTTATGATGGGATTGGGGATAAATCTAGACTTTAAAGAAAATAGAAGACTAAATAAAACCCAGTTAATTTCATAGTCACTCTGTATCCAAATAAATAACTCTTCCCTTTTAAGAATATTCAAAGCAAAAACTTATTAGAATATCCTTTGGTACATAAAATCACATACTGTGTGTAGTCATACGCTTTATATACTTGCAGTCAAACTAAAACTGCAGATCCACACTTACAGTACTCAGTTTCTAAAATTAGACTTTTAGATCCTTAGCTATGCACAAGCCACCTCCTCAGATATATCGAGCTTCCTCTGAAGTTAAAAAAATTGTGACTTTCTTACTACTTAAAATCAGGTTGCTTCTATGAAACATAGGGAAATACTTTTAGGACCCTGAGTCTGAAACTTTTGGTCAGCCTTTCATAAGCTTTTCTAATGTAAAAAAGCATGGCAGAATATTTAATCTCTCATGATTTAAGAAATACTGTTAGTCATACAACATGATAACGTATTAAAAAATACTTCATGCAGTTTATCCTTAAAATTATATAAAATAAATTACTTAAAATTAGATAAATGGCAAACTATATAAAGTGTTATGCTTAAAATCTCATAAAGTAAACAGTGAATCATCCCAGCACAGCTGGCTGTGCTCTACAAGTGCTGCAACTCAACCACCACAACAAAAGCTCCACATTCAACCAGTCCCCTCAAGCCTCACAATAACTCACACTGAAGCCCAGGCTACCTGGATCCATGTAAATGCCTCCTATCTACTTTCATTTATTTAACATTTAAACTAGTGTTGGTGTACTACATGCACCCTAAATAATACATGTGCTGATCAATCTATAGAGAGACTAAATCTGAGGCACACAGCTTTGTATCACCCTCACCAGTAATACCTTCCCAGAGACACTTAAGATTTCTAACTCTGGTACCTTTTGCCATAAAAATGATTAAACTGCAATAGAGCTGAAATTGGAACTGAAATATAAGGCTGGATCACTTGCATAATAAACTTTGATTTAGTCATTAAAGAGATTATTGCTTCACTTCCCTGTAGACAGTAAGGACAGGCACCATCCTCATCTAGTTCTGTGGGGTGATGCCCTGTGGTTGCATTTTATTTTTATTTCTCCAATCTGATCATAACTAAATCAAATCACTGTAAGTTCTGAAAATGGAAATTCTTTCGGTGAAACACAAAGGAGATGTGAACAAACTAGGCTTTGGGGAGAAGGCATTCTTTAAGCTGAATTTCCCAGCCCTAGGTCTGGTCCTTTCCCTCTGAAGCCTTTGCACCTTCAACTCCTCTCCCCAGTCCTGAAAGTCTTTTCCATCTTGGGAGGTGTTGCCAGCACTGCTGACAGATTACTCTTGTGCCAGGGCACCCTGGAGTGTGCACAGAGTCCCTCTGTGCTCCTCCTGAGGCTCAGCTCACCCCAAGGACCATCGCAGAGTGGCTCAGTCTGCCACCGCTCAGCCGGGGTGGGTGCTGACCTGGCAAAAGGACCAGATGCTGTTAGAGAGACCACCATGGAAAGAGACAGACTCTTCAAAGCTGCCCGGCAGCCTGAGTGGGCACAGTTCCTTGCCCCCAAAGGAAGGCATGAGTTGATTCCAAGATGAGTAAGGGGTTTATGTCCTCCAAGAGTGGTGGCTGTCTGAATGGTCTCACTGTCTCTCTGAACCTTTGTGTCGCACAGCCTTGCACACAGCTAAGAACACTTGGGCAGTTTAATTCACAGCCTACAAATTCTCCCAGATGCCGCTGGACAGACACAAAGCATATCCACATGCATTTGGCTGGGTACATTCAAACCTTTTTTCCCCCACCTTCTATATATATGACAAAGATACATGACAAAGTGAAAACACTGTTGAAAGAGATTCAGAAGGGGATAGGCCTTAGCAACGCCTAAAATCTGCTTTCTGATTTAAGATAAACTCAAAATAATACTTAATCTTCATTTCCTAGTTTTTTGCTCTCTACATTATAAATCCTTCTCATAAACTTGAACCATGGTGTGTTATTTCAGCTTAAAGGGAAAAAGAAATTCCAGTTGATTTGTATTTCCAGGTTCTGCTTTTAGGCTCCAGTTTATCTTGATCATTAGTTTATAAATCCCAGTTTAAACCACATTTAGAGACTGCATTCCAATGAATCATTCTGAAAGGTTTTCTGGCATGCAGACTTAAAAACAGCTAGAAAAGAAAATGGTATCTTTACGTTTCTCTGGACCTACACAGAGGATCCAGAGAAACATTTCACTCTCTGACACCTGACTTTGCAATTAAATCAGGAGTAGTTTTCTACCCACAAGTCCATTGTTTTAGTTGTATGTGGGTGGACGTGGGGTTTTTTTTAGTGAATTCCAAGGAGAAAAATACAGGTGAACAGAGTTAGCTTTGTCATAAATACAGAATTATACAGCAAGACCATAGAAAATGTCTTCTCAGACCTTGTAACTTCAGCAGTGGAGTTTTTATTAATTGTACCAGAAAATTTTCCAGCTTCATTAACTTGTACTGATCATGACCAGGGTCTGCACAGACACAAGACCTACACAGATACCAACACTTTCCAAAGATGCCTATACTTTGCAGCACTTTCGAAACAAAATGTGGTATGGAAAAGCCAGAGGATGGTCTAGATCAGCTGTTGCTATCCACCATGCAACTGACTTCAGCAGAGGCGATACTGTGAGTCACACAATGCATTTCCAGCTCCACATATCCAGCCTCACCCTTGCCCTCTGAACAACAGAGCTGGAAGTTGGTATGCAGGTCTCTGGCTCTCTGGAACCTCTCAAAAATAAAAATAGAAATAATAATAATAATAATAAAAAAATCTCTATTTCCATTTTGGGATGGGCTTCCCAGTGAGCTGCAGTGGAAAAGTTTGCATGCTGACATCTCACCAAGCGACACCATGAATTCCATGTGCACACCAACACAAACAACTCACATGACTGAGATATAAGCAAAAGCTGTTCCTTAATGGTTAATAGAAAGGGGGAGGTGCACACATTCTCTTTTGGAGGTCAGAAATGCTCAGACTACATGACATTACAACAACTGTGTTCTGACAGATCCTGAACTTGGAGCTTTCCCCAGAAAGCAGGCATCCTCTTCAAGTCACACAGCTCTCACAGGAATATTACGTGTGAAACAAACCACTGGACAGCAGGTATGCTGAGTTTTTTGCTGATTCAGAGCTCCAAGTAAGCAAGACAAATTGCTTCTTAGCCTCCTTGAAACAGGCATCTTCCTTATGTTCTGTTTCAGCTGCAAAAAACACTTCTAAGAAAAGCAAAACCCATATTAAGAGATTTTCTGCAGTCAGGTTCATAGGTTATTTTCTACCCATGATAAAAATTCAGCTCTTTGCCTCTGTCTGAGAGTAGGTAAGAGACCAAAGCAATACAGCCCTCATTTACCAGATTTAATTGAAAATGGGAGAAAGAGAAAAAAGTTACCAGCATTTTTTAAATCTCAAGGACTTGACAGTGACATATATTCCTCACACACATACCTCTGAGAAGAGGTCATGCTGGCCAGAGTAAATAGCAGCTTGTAATTTGCAATGAGGATACCCAGCAGCAGCACCGTGAGATACATGTGATAATGTGATTTACAGGACCAGGAAATAATTTTCAGATATATGTGCTGCATTAACAATCCAGGTTAAGCGTGTGCTGCAACTTTTCCCTTGAAGGTGCAGTAGGTGGAAGATTAAATGCAACAAAAGGAAATGTCGAGGGGGGAGGGAGGAGTCTCCTGCTGAGATGTTGTGATAAATTATTAAAACTTCTTTTTAATGTTGATGCTACTCTTTAACCTCAGATCACAATACTGACAGCAGAGAAAAACTGGAAGTGCTATTAAAGCTGTGATAAACATACCATGCTGTGGCAACACTTGTAAGGGGGGAAAAAAAAAAGTAAAACAATCCTGGGGGTGCTTTCAACCAGCAACATCAAGAAACAACCAGGGAGAAAATATCAAGCTATCTACAATCCACAGTCCCTCAGTCCAAATATTTATGAGATACCATTTATGTTCACTGAGCTATATTATATTATGAGACCTCAATAACCCATGTTTTCCATAAACAAATGTCATGCAAGGAAGCAAAACAAAGTGAACTTTATGAAAAGGCACATTTAGTGAACTGCTCACAGCACACACAGGGTAAATCTTCTCAGCAGTTTTTAACAGAAGAGGAAAATGGATTGCTGCCTTCAAAAATCATAAGTGTTTTCTCAACACAGCATTTTTTTTTGATAAAGTTAATGCAATTTATCTTTATTAACACATCAACACTGACATAGCCAGTCAGCCAATTAGTGCTGCTGGCAGTGCATTTCACATCCATGTACTCTAAAAAAATGTCAATCTAGTCATTTTTACCACATATACTAACAATTCTGCCCTCAAAATAGACTTCTTGCTTTCTTACTCTCTTCTCCAACACTGTAGCCCCCTATGACAGGGGTAACATCACTTCCAATAAAGCCACAAGAGTCCCAGAGGTTCCATAATGAAAAGAACAATCTGAATTCTCGCAATCCAAAAAACCACTGAATTTCTAAATGGCATACATTTATTTGCATCAAGGCCTTAAACATTATTCTGCTAATAGTACAATGCAAAGCAAAATTCCTGCAAGGAATACATACCTTACACAGAGTCAGCCAAGGAAACTAACAGGAAAACAAATTAAACTCCATGCTCTCTTTTTAGCATCCTATTGCAAGCCCACACAGCAACCTGAAATCTGAGTCACTCAAAATAGCACAGGTATTCTCCTCAGATTACTTTTAATACAGCTTTTTAGAATCTTACCCGAACATCCATTACAAAACTTTTCCTTTCCACTTACCCCCCTTCCAGTGCTTGCCTTTGGTCCTGCTAAGCTTGCTCAGGGTTGGTCCAGAGAAGAGCAACATCAAAATGAAAAGAAGTTCAAGCATAGTGATTTTCCCCCGTTTCAATGATAACAACATTTCCACAAGTTTTTAAAAAAAATAAAAAAAAAAAAATCTCACATCTTCTCCCCCACTTTGTGTTTACTTAGGGGAGAGTGATTAATCATTGAAAAATTAGAGCAAGAAGTAGCTTTGCTCTTCTCAGACGTTGAAGTAATATTTCAATGATGTAGCCCTGAGGAAAGCCACATTTCTCACTGATCCGATTTCTCCCACACAACATGCAGCCAGCACCGCTGCTACTACAGCAGCTATAAAATAATTTCTGCTCCTCACTTTGGTTTCTGTGGGAATATATTCCTCAGCTTGCAGCGTGAGCTTGATTGAAAATGATAAATACAGTAATGCTTGTGTCCAGCAGAAAAGAGAAAAGATGTCAGGATTGTGAAAAAAGATGAGAAGCAGTTGTACTGACAGCTTTAAGCCTGACTGTCTGATCCTAATAGCTGTGCAACCAACCAAATTGCTCTTTTAAGAGTAATAAGGCTTCAGTGAAAGCTGGTGTCACTGCCACTTGGGTAGGTAGTGCAGGGCTTGAAAATCACCAAGGAACCTGCTGGAGATAACGACTGCCACGGTCCCAGCTCCGAACGCAGAGGGCTGAGCAGAATACAGTATGCACAGGGAGCATTTAATCTCTATTGTGTGGAGGAGATTTCCTGCTTTGCACTGTGCCACTGCTCAGGACTTCTCACTGCATTTTCTTAAAGCTTTACTTCATATTTTAAACTAAAATGCAAGCTTCAACACACTAATTACTTGCAGCATTTCTGAATTACTGCATGAGAAGAACCCTGCACGCTTTTTTTTTTTTTTTTTTTAGAAGCAAACAGGAAGAACAAATCTTTAGCAGCAGCAGCAATCCTTTCCCTGCACAGAGCAGCTATGCATTTTATATTTTCACACTGCCTATCCTTAGGATCTCCAAAATCAAGGGGGTGGGAGTGCAGGGTGGAGAGGGAAGGAAAGAGAAAGGGGACATTCAGAAGTGCACATATTTTCAAAATAATAAACTGCAGTCAATTCTTCCTTTAATAGGTGTTACTGCCACAGAAATAATAGAGCTACTACCTATATCTCCAAATGTTTGTATTTAAGAATGCTGAAGCTGGATCAGCAAACATAAGACTTTCTGTGCAAAATTTTGGATTTTCATGGAGGGTACTCTGAGAAAGATTCCTGACATTCAGACTGCTCAAACAGTCTTGAGATGCCCGGTGCTTGCTTAAGTGTGCCCAAAAGCTTGAATTCATCTACAGTCTGGCATTTTGTTGTTTCCATATAAGCATGCAGTACTCAAATCAATGAGCCACAAACCTTGTGCTGTTGATTTATATAAATAAAAAAAATCAATGTCTTTAGAATGACAAAGCAACCATGGTCACAAATTCCCTTAAGTTATCACATTTTCAACTACAGTCATGATGCCCTTTTCAGTGCAACATTAAAAAGATGGTATTCATAAATCTTAAGCCCTGCTTATTCATCTGAATAAAGGATGATATTTTGACTGGTGGAGACAATCATGAACATCTGATATATGTTCAGAGATTTTTTTTTTTTTTTTTTTTTTTTTTTTTTTTTTTTTTTTTTTTTTTTTTTTAAACAAAAAGCATGTAATATCACAAACAAGGAAATATTTGGATTCCACTACCACCACATCAACGATGAAAGATGTTTTCTTTTATTTTTAAGTTCTATAATATATATTTATGGGCTTGTTAGAGGATGTAACATTTGCATTTAGACGGAAAACAAACACATGCTGATGTACAGTTTTTCATCGCTCTGTGCATTAATTTTTAAAAGTTATAAGAGAGCTTACCAGATGCTGAGTCTGATACATCAGGGATGATGTTTACGGCTCTTAGTTGCCAAAAATTAGGTCAATATCTATCACATAGAGTCACTAAGCTGTGGCTTCTGTTAAAGTTCTCCATCAAGCCATTCCTAATCACCAGTCTCTTTGCTAATAATTAAAACACCATTTCTCCTACTTCCCTCCCAACTGTTACTGAAACGAGGCAGGCAGACACTTGTGTTTGTTTTGATTGCTAGCACCATGTGACATGTTGAAGAACCAACAAAACTTAGGAGTTCACAGAGGTTTCACAATTTTTACATCTGGATAATAAGATAACCTTAAATTAAACAACCACCAGCCCCACCCTCCTCAGGTACCACTAAGTAAATTCACTTTTGTGATCAGAAAGCAAACACCTTCAATGTCCAAAATGTGTGACAATATCAGTCACACTTCAGAACTTTTGACAGATCATTGTCTTGGCCCTCTCTGCAGCTTTATGCCACTTTTACCTTCCACATCCTTTCTTCAGTCTCTGTCTTGCCCTTGAATCTTATAATCCCCTGAAAGTTTATCACACTATCCTGTTTCTACCCCTACCCATAAGTCAGCTGCTATGGGGAAAACTATTTCCAGTGGTGGCAGGCATCCTTAAAAATACCTCCCTGGTCCTTGTACTGCAGAAGAGTTCAACCCAGCCTGGATACCTTGCATTCTCAACATTAATGAAAGCAGTAGCTTTTGGAAGGTATGATGAGTTTCTGTCAGCTTCCTGCCAGTTCTGACATGAGCCTCCAGCAGCTCAGCAGGATCAGGCACTGCCCGAGTAGCAGCTCAGGTGATATGGCAGGAGAAGGGAAGGACCACCAAAGAGCATCAGGAAAACCACCACAGCTGCTGGTCATGGGTGTGCTTGGTTCAGTCTAATGCCTGAAGCACCCAGACTTCCACTCTGGTGGTGGTTTTCTGGGTTATTTTACAAAAGATAAGTTATTGAATCCACTTAGGATTATATTAGGAGTGAACAGGCAGACCTTCAAGGAAACACAGAAAAAGTGTTGCCCCTTCTTATGAAATTTAGGGTTTTTTTTAATGTCCTTATTTCTAGGTTCATAAGAATTTCAATTTTCCAGAGGTGAAATTCCCCCAGAGGAAAGATACAGTTTTAAGAAAGATTATACAAACTTCATAGGATGAAACATCAGAAAGACAAATAAAAGAAACCCAACATTTCTTTTTCTTTCAAGTATCATGATTTTTAAGTCAACATCGTGTTTTAGAGATGTAAAAGGACTGATTTGTAATTCTATTTCATGCTTTGAATGTGCAGTAGTGGAAACAGAAAGAAAAGTAACCAGTCCAAAGTCCACCTTTATGTCTGTTACTATTACTAGTAAAACTCCTCTGAGAGCTACAAGAAGCAAAACAATCCCATGTCAGATAAATGTCCTTGATGACTGTCTAGTTCCTTTTTTGATTCATTTATGCTTTGCTCCACACCCATAGGTCCTAGTAATGAGTTCCACATATTAAATTACTTCCTCTTATTTCTTTGAAAAGCATATTTGATAAATTTATTGAGGTAATTTAGGGGTTTCCTCATTAAAAAAAAAAAAAAAAAAAAACCCTTTCACCCGTCCCCCTTATTATGTTTTTCAAAA
>VZTE01003316.1:1541601-1640349 GCA_013397775.1 Eulacestoma nigropectus | reverse complement strand
TACATATAATTAAATTGCAATATACTAAAATATATATATATAATTATAGGTAACAATTCATAATAAATATTATTTATTTAAAAATAACACAAATTGTTAAACAACACACATGTGCTGTTACCCAAGGAGCTGCTTTGGTAAGAAAAATACTATATGAAGTCATAAATCACAACAGGAGGTAAAACCACTAATGAGACGCTTTACTGTGTTTTGTGCTACAGACTGAAAATACATTTCTGGTTTTGACAAAGGGGAAATGGAAAAAGCCAGCAGTTCTGGTCTTATTTACCTGTTTCCTAGTATTGAAAAACCCTAATATACATTATCTTATTATATTCTATTTTGCTCTATTTACTACGAAGAAATAGAGCATTTATCCAAAACACAACTATGAAATTAAATGGAACAAAAAATTGGCACATGATACCTGTCCAACAGGAAGGGAGGGGAAGAGATTAATCAAATGCAGAGCAACCTGAAGTTAGAAAAGATGCCAGGATTTATTTTCACAAACTGTAAGTAGAGCAATAGGTATACCTCGAAAATACTTAATAAAATACTTTCAACTATCATACCTTTTCTTTTTCAGGTTTGTTTTTTTTTTTTTTAGTTTTTTTTGGCAGGCCTATTTCTAACAGCCATGATGAAGAGAAAGCAAAGCTGAAAAGCTGAAAGTACCAGTTCACACATACAAGAATCATAACCCACCTTCCATGACACTTAAGGGCTCTGATTTGTCAATAAACAAATTCAGGTTATTATTCACAGGAAAATACACGTCCAGCTCACATTTCAATTATAAAATAGATCTTTGAATCTGAGAGCTTCAAATATTTTGTGTGTTTTCCAGTTTATTGACTTCTTTGGGAGTATTTTAGACGTATTCACTTTAAATTTCACTATGCACAGCTTTGAAGCCACAAAGTACTGATCTGGTCCTCTCCTCCAGCTTCCAATGAATTTTTGAAGCGCTTTGGCACTGCAATACCCAGTAGCCTCATTAGGAAGAATCGACTAACACCAGTCAATCATATATCTCCGGATGTAATCGACGGAAATTAAACATGGAACAGACAAGATAAGTCATAGAATATTTCGTATCTCCATATAACAAAGGCGTAGGAAGGAGACAAGTTCTGTTGGAAAATGGAATTACATAGGATCTGAAATCTCAGATTGGAAAGAAAGGAGGACCAAGATATAACACAGATCATTCAGGAAATACTGCCAATGACAAGAGATGCATCTGCTTTCTCCTAATATATATTGATCCAGTTTGTTTTATGCTCAGGATGCCTCCAGTGCTGCTGAGGGTGTCACATTTCAGGTGACTTGAAACAATGAAACGCTGACTAATTGCAGTTATTAAAGATATTAGCTTGCTTTTCCTTTTTGGTGTATTGAATTTTCCCTGAGGACACATTCAAGACAAAAGGTGTAGGAGGGACTCCACTGCTCTACCTATGACTTCTGCAGTGCCCAAGTGAAGACACTCCTTAGTCATCTGGGATTCCATGCAAAAAATACCAACCATTACCAGACAAGGGTGCAATGTGTCAATGTGAAAGCCATGCCAAAATGCCACATTGCTCATAAACTTGCAGCTTTTAATAACGGAATTATTTTTCTGTGGAGCCCCAGACTCGCGATCTATTTGCAAAAGAAGGAAGGAAGTTTGGCAGTTTTGTCTGGGTTGTTTGCTCACCACATTCGAGTTAAGAATAAATGTCTACATGGCAAAAAATAGCAACTGTGACACACCTGCTTCCATAGTAGAATCCTAGAATATCCTGATTTGGAAAGGACCCACAAGGATCATCCAAGTCCAACTCCTGGTCCTGAACAGGACAATCCCAAGAATCACAGTGCAAATGCCTGGCACTTTTGAGAGGTTTAGAAAAAGAGTTTTTTTTCTAGTGCTTATTAAAACATAGCTAATATTTGCTAAATTTCTGGGTATAAAGGAAAACTCAAGAATTTCTCTAACTCTAAGGATCTGTGTTTTTGAGAGACAGCAAGTATTGTGTAATCAGCATTTGTCTGAAATACTGATATAAGCACTACACAGACTCCTGCAAAGCAGGTATCTGCTGTTGCATTTTAAATAATTGCACAATTGCAATTTATGTATTCAAACTATTTTTGTTTACAACAGTGCAAAACCAATTGCTGATTAAGGCTGTGTTCAAGTTCTAAATTCGTTCTTTCTTTTTCCATTTTTATTGCAGGTACAGATATTGAGAAATATATCTTTATCTCTTCCATAAAATAAGACCAAACCCACTATTTTACAGTGTTCTGGTGCTATAAAATATTTGCACTTCAGTAATCATAAGTTATATCTGCCCAGCTGTGTTACAGCAGGAGCCAAACCCAAACTGCCTGACAGTCCAGGGTACCCACTTATATTGGGTCCAGTGGGTTTTTTGGGAGACAGCCTGTCAGGCAGGGAGATTGTTCACCAGGTAAGCAGGACAGGGTCAAATGTTTACAGATGAAACATAAGACACAGCTACTGCAAGACACCTCACCTGCCACAACCACCACTGACAATCCTGAATTCAGTCATTCATTCGATGATCTTATTTTTTTTTACTTCTATTAGCACCGCAGAGCCCACACCAGAGAAACAAACTGGGCTGCTTTGGAATGTAGCTCATACATCAGGCACTGCTTGATAATTACATTCCAACACCAGGGCCGACCCCACTGGCCTATAACCAAGGCCAGAGGGTGCACACAGTAGAGCTGGGTAAAAATGAGGGCATCATCTGGCCTACAGAAATCTTTATTAGCAGTGCCGATTCACAAGGCAAAAAAACTGAGCAAGGCTGTAATCCTAGCCTCAGTCTGCTCAGTCTGATGCTAGCAAATACAACTTATTATTCATGAATTTAGAAAAATTTATATGTAAGTCCTTCTGAGATAAGCTTATCCCCAACCCCACCCTGCCACACCATCGTCAGAGTATCCCACTTTGGTCTGAGGCCACACTCCAAGCATGGTTTTGTAATAAAAGCATAATCTCTTCCTATGATGGCTTTTGTCATTATAGTTAACTGCCTTCCACTCTCATTCAGCATGTAAGAATGAATTTCCCTTCAAACAATTAGCATTACTAAACAACTACATAAACCTTTGACTGAAAGTGGCTTTCAGACAAGTTGTACAAAACCAGTGCCTGGTTAAACAAAAAAAATAATAAATCAAAGAGGCAAAAAACTTTTGTTGCTATTAGAGGGTCGAATATGTGGAGCAAAATTAGAGTTGGGTTATTCCTCTCTACCTGGATGTCCTGTCCTGCAGGCTCAGTAGAGGTGGCATTATAAGCATGACTGAATAAAACCATTTATAATAAGGTTTTTGCCTACAGCATTGTGGGAATGTGTTATAGCAGCACAGTAGGAAGAAATGTGATCTTTCATTGGTTTCACTTCGGTGACCAGGGGCCAGATGACAGCAGATAATCAGCAAGGGCTGTAATTTATCATGGCACTGTAAGGCAGAGCAGCTTCCAAAGACAAGCCAGCACAGCAGCAGACCACCACCCAAGGAGGCAGAACAACTTCTCCTCCAAGACCCAGGTGTTCAAACAAGTGTTAATGCATTTGCACGTGCAAACAACAGCATGTGTCAAATCTCTGCTCTCCACACCTTGCTCGGGGCCGAGTGAAACAACTGGGAATTTGCATACATACACGTATTTCATTAAGGGTCCTAAATTATATGAATAAGGCAGTGCGCTTCAGTAGCTTCTCCTGGTACACCGATTTTAATAAGGTCATTGCCTGTATGTTTAACAGCTAATAATTCTGCTCTTTCCCTCAGCATGGAAAATTCTGCCCAATGCAGAGCCAGTTCCTCTGGCTTCAAACAGCTCACTACAGATACACCTAACAGGAAAAACTGCCTTCAGGTGAGGGAGGCAGGGTGCTAACAGGAACAGCACAATTGGCTAAAAGCATCATTCTTTTACCTGAGAAGTGCATTTTCACTACAAGCCTACTGCTGAGTACCAGAGGCCTCTCCAAGGCTAAACCCAAAGCCTGTGCCTGTGCATGGCAGCTCTGACAGCCACCAGCCGCAGCCCAGGCAAACACAGGGTGCTGACACGAGCAGACCTTTCGCCGCACGGGCGTCGAGGTGAATTGGAGCGGTTTTTATGCTGTGAGCTGAATCCCGACATCTGTACGAGCTCTCCTTTGTGCTGTGGGATGCAAAGGATTCTGTAACTCGGCACCGGACACTGCAGTAGCATGCCAACACACTTCTCCCTTTTAAACTGTATTGTGAATAGCGGTAAAAAGTAACAGATGCTGAGCTGTGATTCTTCCAGAGTTTCTGGTCAGCCAAAATCAGGTCTTACCTGCGTGAGCATTTAATGGGAACAGTCATACAGACAATTGGTCTGATCTCAGATTTAGGCAGAGGCAAGCCCTGGTCTTCCTCTGAGAGGCTGGACAATTTTCACCTATTTATTCTGTTTTGTCAGCCTCTCCTTCCTCCTTTTTCTAAGAGCCCCAAATCATTGTCCTGGCTGACTGCCTTGAAAACCACATGAAATCTGTGAAAGCGAGTGGCATACGCTCACTAACTTCCATGGAATTTAGATCAAAGTTACAACCTTCAGCTTAAAACTCACAGTGTCATTTTCACTGCTAATTGTACGATTCAAAGTCCATCCTTCTGAGCTCATATTGAAAAGAAGAGGTTTTTTTTGTTCAAGTAGAGTTAGCCTTATCAGATACAGCCCTCATAAAACTTCCCTTTATCCCTGAAATCAATCGTCACACGCTTACTCCCAGCTTTGCCCACATCTGCCTTTAGCAATTTAAGTCTCATTCCCTCTGTGAAACAGGCAATAAATCACATCCACTGTATTGAGTGAAAAATAAATCATAAACTTTGAAGAAACAAACAGAAGTTCGTAGAAGACTTTGAAGACATATTGCCCGTGATTTGTAAACCGAGGGGAAGTCAAGTGTTGGGAAGAAGCTGGGGTCTTTGGATGCCATCAAAGGGCTCCTTAAATAGGTTTCTCTAAGGTTCTTGTTCTTAAATGCATGTACACAGATGTGTCCTGAAGAAGCAAAGTCTGTCCTTACTGATCTTCAGCTTTTAAACATAGCCTCAACTTTTATTTTTTCTGACTTTTCTGCTTCTTCTCTACAAATGAAAATTAAAATGATTTCTCACTCTTTAATATACACATGTCATGTAAATAGTTTTCAAGTGATTTTGGCTGCCTGTGAGTTCTTCAGCTTTTAAAGCTCTAAGGAAACTCCAATATGTGTAATTAATCCCCAAATTGAATATATCTGTAGAGCAGTAATTTCTTTTAAACTTAAGTATAACTGGGCCATGCATCCACTGCATCAAAACCCCAAAGCTGAGACTCCACTTTCTTGCTCCTTTGGAACACGAGACGATCAGAAACCCGTATCTAAATACGCACAGAAGAATTATTTTTCCATTGTTCTGACATCTTTTTTTAACAGCATTCATAAATAAAAGGAGTAGTCAGACTACTGGCTTTTCATACCATTGCTGTGTTGCTACAGTACATATTTAAAGTTTGAGAAGAGACATCATATCCTTAAGCTTCGTGAAGTGCACAGACTGTTGCCACAGATTTCTTCTAATTATGTTATCTTCTCATCTATCCCTCCTACAGCTTAAGATATTTCAACATAAAAATAAATAATTCTGAAATTAATCTATTTCTACAAAATATAAAAAGACGTATTTCAAAGGATTCCATATTTTACCAAAATTGGTAATTCAAGTAGTTTGAAATCGGGAATTAAGCAGCAGAATGTTCCCCGAAGAACAGCTTCTTTCTAATCCTCACCTCCATGTTTCACAAAAAAATATATACATTAGAAGAAAACATATTGTCTGTGTCTAAAAACTATTTTTACAATAAGTAGTTTTGAGTTTAAGCATAGTCTTCCAAAATAAATTTGAAATTGTTATTCTGATTTAGCCACCCTTTTAGATTGCATCTGTAAGGCTAAAGACAGGAGTGGCAATTATTCTAAGATTATTAAAAAATTAAAAATCCAGTAGAGTACTAGGTTTGAAAATTCTATTTGCATTTTATCTGTCACTGAATTTGCCCTAATTGTCCACTATTGTGATAATGTCTGAGTTGAATACTGTATGTCTATATGTACGTTAGCACCCAGCAATTAGCTCAGCAATAATTATATGCTATTTTTGACCTCTTTGTGCAGCTGGCAGAGGGTGGGGTTTTTTAAACACATCTTCTGCAACTTTAAGTAATTTTAAAAAGCACAAAAATAGAGTTTAAGAATGATAGGAAACAATTACTAGATTTGCCATAATTCCTTATATACTTGGAGAATTTGCATATACATTGTGATTACATGCAGCAAGTCTGTATTCTAACAGATATTCCTCAATAGCCTCTGTTCCTTTTATAGCTCATTGACTAATTCTTTGATTTCATAATTGATCCTGTGCTATCCATGAGGCACATTTAGTTTTATCTTTTTTAAAGCAACTATTTATTAAATGCATTTCTATAAAGTAGACAGAGTACTTAAATGTTTTTAATCTTTCAGTGTGTTTCTTCACTAAAATACCTTTCTTCACTGTAACGACATCAAATGACAGACACCCAGTACCATGTACCTCAAACAGTTGGCACAAGACTAAGAAAATACAGGTAACATTTCTCAGCATTGCATTGGTTCAGTTGTCTACTTATCCCTCTGATATTTTACCAGTTTCTCAAATGAGAGATGCTACATGATTAGAGATATTTATAAATTAAGAGATGTAATTTCCCCCAAAGGTATATGCATGCAAGATTCGTCAAAGTTAAATGTCAAAAAGAATTAAAGATAAGAACCTTATTCTAGCAAAATTGTGAAAACCTCTATATTTGCACTTTTCTATATGCAAGCCATGCGTGGTTCATTAACATTATATGTCAGCAAGGTTGCAGGTCAGTTTAGAAATCCAATTGCAAATCAAGGGAAACTGCTTTCAAATGGCATCTGACTTGGCCTTCAAACCTTAATAATCTAGAGCAAATCATATTAAATTACAAGCCAAAATTAAGTTTATGATTAATACAGTTCAGAAAATGAACCGCAACAGATAACCGGACTTCATCTGGTCCATGGACTACTCATGAATAGATCAAAGCTCCACAGAGTTTCTTGATGCAGTGCTTTTAACATCCTGTTAAACTTCCTCATTGATGGATGCTCACTGAATCTGAAGTCCAGAATCTAATTCAGGTGTTGGTCTTACACTGAGGACATGAATGTGTTCCCTTGCACCAGCTGTCAAAGCCATGGCTTGGCAGAGCTCCTGACACACCCACAGGTGGGACCCCATGAAGTACCTACTTGAGCTGTCAGACCACTCAGACAGAGTGTAGACGGTCTCATAACATAGAGGAGATTTCAGTCTCTGTTCCAGTGCTCCTCATGAAGCATAAAACTCCCTTAAAACTCCTGTTTTCTGTGAGGAAGAGCATTTCTCTGTTCAAATATGAGGCAACAGTTAGGCAATCCCAGGTAGATCCATAGGCTTTTTCTATCTGAAGTAAGCACAAGTAAAATAAGCAGAAACCTTGGGTCAATATCCCTGTCAAGCAGAATTTATAGATACAGTATGGCATTCTGCTAATTTGTCAGCATTAGCAATAATTCTTTACAAGAGATTATTGTTGTACATCAGAGTATGGACAGCACTGTAAAATGACATAGCTGAGTTTTCAAAATTATGATACCACTTTCCATGGCGGGGGGGGGAAACCCCAACAAACACAACAAACCCACACTTCTTGTAGAGAAGACTGCATAACAGCCTGAGATAATAATGAATAAACTCTTATGCTGCACCTATAAGACTTCCAGATGCAAAGTCTGCTTAACCTATATGTAAATAAAATAACACTACTGTGTGGCCGTGTCAGAAAACAGAGAATTATGTAAGCTGAGTAAAAATGCAAACTGTAAGCAGATGTTTCCTGTAGGCTTGCAGTAAGGTGATGGTAGAAATACTTTAATAAGCACAAAAAACCTTGTCAGATTTTGGCTCTTAACTCCTAACACCACCAGAGCAGATGTCATTTTCCTCCATATGTTAATCTATCTACATATTTATATAGCTTTTATCATTAAAGTACCTGCACAGCTTTTAGTGCCTTAAGGTTTCATTCTCACAACATGTGAAAGAAGAATGGGCAGTTTACAAACAAACAGCTGAGATGCAAACTGAGCTAAAGACTCGGGCAGTTTGTAGCTGAACCCATGATTCAGAGGAGGACTTATAGAAATCAATCCTCGCCATTAGCTGCAAAGCATTTTACCCAAAGCCATCCACGGCTTTCATTTAAGGACACAGATTAACAAGTGCATGATAAACCCAAATCAGACTGTCAGCTCTATAATGAACAATTTAAGAGTTAGTTTATATTCACTGTTGGAGGTGACCTGTTTTAGGATACGTGCTTTAGTTCTGCCCAGAGCCTGAGATATAATGATGTTGCCACCTTATCCTACACAGCAGAGTGCCCTAATTTCAGGGATACTTATAGCAGCTTGTAGTGTTCAAACAATGCAAAACCTTTTAAAATGGTTAATCTAAGTCTTTGGTATCTTCACACTACAGTACATATTATCAGAATTTTTTAAGTATGCAAATTGCTGCAGCAATCCTAAAGGCTTATAAGGGCCCATGTGCTGATTATTCCAATGAATGGATTTTTAAGGGAAGAAGGGACTTTTAAAATCATCCCTCACAACACTTGTGGTTAATTGTGAGTAGATGCTCTTGTTTGAAATACCAGCCACACGAGAAAGAATCTAACTGGTGCAGGTTCAACTGTTTCCAAGAAAATAACATAAAAATACTGATTTTAGTGGTAGTTAATAGATGTTTCCATTTAAGGGTTTGCTTTGGTACAAATTCAAAAATTTTACATAATTATAGAGAAGGAGCCAGGTTTGCCATAAAAAATTAATAGGAAAAAATTCTTTCCTGTGAGGGTGGTGAGGCACTAGCACAGCTTTCCCAGAGAAACTGGGTAATTCCAGGGATGCCCCACCCCTGGAAGTGTTCAAGGCCAGGTTAGATGGGGCTCTGTAGAAAGCCATGTTGTGGGCACTAAGCTTGTATTTCATCCATGATCTTAACTTTGGCAACCAGATGACCACGTACACAATTCCATTTTATTTTCTTAAATTGGATATGATGACACTTTACAGTCAGAGGGAAATTACGAGCATGGCAGAGTAATCCCATCACAAGTCACCTGTGACATAGATTATTGTGTACCTGTGGCTTTCCCTATGTCTCCCCTCCCTAAAAAATCTGTTTTCCATCACCTTTTCCAGAATAGCAAGGTAGAAGAGAACACGACTGCTGACGGACCCCTGGAAAATCAAAGATGGAAATCACAACACAGTGCTTGGACTCTTTCATCTCCCTGGAGACCTTTAAATAATAGTCCACAACTAAAATATCACAGGATGTAGTTTGGAGCAGACATATATACATACATACATATATATATATATATGTATATATATGATATATCAGATAAATGGTTATCATGCGTCAACTGTTCTAACCAAACCAAAAGGGTTTTTATTTGCATTTAGAAGAATTTCAAAACATCTCTATATTCTAACAGAACAAATACTACACCATGCATTTATTACAGAACTATATATATAAAGACATTTATATACAAAGACTTTTTTGGGGGCGATATCAGAGAATTTTTGTGGTATTAAAAATCTTTATGTATCAAAGATAAAATTTATTTTTTTAATAAATAGTAGCGAAATTGCACACACAGTGTAATCCTACGTATCTTTGCCTAGTCCTTTTACCTTTATTTTATTTTCCTTTCTTTCCTTTTCTGAGAGAAGGAGCGGAATTAAAATCTTGTAGAGTAAAAGCATTTGAAATACTCTAAAATGCAACATAATGCACTTAAGTATAGTGACACACAGGATATTTGACTTCACTATAGGTATGAAAATGAATACTAAAGTGAATATTCCTTAAAAGCCCACAAGAATGCCAGGCCTTGACGCTAAACCTTACCTATTCAAAGGTAAGAGAAGAAAGTGGGTTTGGGATCTCCGAAGGTTCAGGGGGATGCTGTGACACCATGAAGGTAACAGCTGTCCCGTTCCATCCCCTTCCTTCCCTTCCAGCCCAGCAGCACTGAGGGCAATGAGCCGGACCAGGCTCGGATGTGCTCGCGCTTGACACCACCAGGGCTGTGCTCAGGGGCAGCAACAGCAGAGAACAACCAAATGTGACAGCACGGGGGCCACTGGAGGAGGTGCTGAGGGCGAGGTCTGGCTGCTCATCTAAGCACTCGCTCATGGCAAGAATCCCAGGCACAAATACAAGCAGGGAATTTAAGAAAGTCAAAGCAAATAGAAGGCTTTCACCAGGTGAGACCTGGACATTCTTAATTCTTCTGCAGTTAGATATCATTAGCTGATATCACCACATCATCTGTCCCAGGAAGTCCTCGCTCACAATCAAATCTGAAAATACCAGTAGCAATAAATGCAGCTAATAATTAACACACCCAAGACCTAATAGCAGTGCATTTATTTAGCACTGATAGCCAGTATTAAACTAAAAATTTGTAATAAGGGAAAGCTGAAATATCCCACACGTGTCCCAGATATCTTGCCTCTGCAGTTGCCAAATATTTGCTGAGGTACAGCATCATTTATTTTAAACATTGATTAATTTATTTTTTTAATATATTTTCTTTTCTATTCCTATGCACGGTATTACTTTATGGTGCACATTTTCCTATCAAGGAGAAACTGAAGCCCTTACATTGTTTGCAATATATCTTAAATGACAGCAGGAACCATTATTATTATTTATATTTACGACAGTAACCACAGTTAAGTAACCCAGACTGGTGCTGTATTGCACAAAGATGGAATGAAACCAGAAATAGCACGACTCCACCTCAAACCCCTGGTAGGTTTCAACATTTGCATGAGAGGTCTAAATTAGGACGCTGGTAGCCCAAACCTCCTTTTGTAATCAATGCTGAGAGGAGGACCCTGCTGGGGCACTACTCAGATCTCCAGCAGCCTGAACTTCTCAGTGTCTTTGTGATCATGGGGCTACAGCTCCTGTACTATTTTTTAGCTGAACAGCATATTTTTCATCTTCTCTATATTCTTACAATTTCCTTCTGTCCTCAAACTCCCACTAACCTTACAGTGATGATTTCTGACCAAAAAACTTCTTGCTCAGCCTTGCCTTTCCAATGCAAGATTAACACCAGTCTGTCTTGCCCATCCATAAAAGATTGCAGCTATTTTTTTCCATTTCTTCTTCCTGTACCCTGCTATACATAGAATCATAGAATGGCTTGGGTTGGAAGGGACCTTCAAGATCATCTTGTTCCAACCCCCTGCTATGGACAGGGACATCTTCCACTAGACCAGGTTGCTCAGAGCCCCATCCAACCTGGCCTTGAACACTTCCAGGGATGGGGCATCCACAACTACTCTGGGCAACCTGTGCCAGTGCCTCACCAACCTCGTAGTAAAGAATTTCTTCCTAATGTCTAATCTAAACCTACTCTCAGTGTGAAGCCATTCCCCCTTGTCCTGTCACTCCAGGCCCTTGCAAATAGTCTCTCTCCATCTTTCCTGTGGGCTCCCTTCAGGTACTGGAAGGCCCCAGCTGGGTCACCCCGAAGCCTTATCTGTTCCAGGCTGAACAAGCCCAATTCTCCCAGTCTTTCCTCACAGTAGAGCTGCTCCATCCCTTCTGATCATCTTGGTGGCCTCCTCTGGACTCACTTCAAAAGGTCCATGTTCTTCCTGTGCTGAGGACTCCAAGGCTGGACACAGCATTCCAGGTGGGGTCTCACCAGATTGGAGCAGAGGGGCAGAATCTGCTGACATTTCTTACCCACAGAGGGCTGTAACTGCATTTCTCATTGTTCCTATTTCCCCCAAAACTAACTTCCTCCTGGCAGAAAGATGCACCCCTCCAGCAGCATCCCCTCCATGTCTCACTCCAGACCTCTGGATAGGACAGAACACTGCTAAACCCTACAGAAACACAGGCATTGTTCAGAGGACTGAACACACAATGTGAGCATATGGCTCCTAATGCTAATTAATTATGCTGTGGGTTAAGGGGGACACTGAAATAATAATGCTAAATGAGATTGGAAAGATACTTCCTGTGCATTTAATTAGGGCAGTATCTGATTTCAAAGAGCACAACGTAAATCCAGAGGACCCTTCCTGCCCTCACAAAGGTCAAATGCCATAATTTAATCTGCCATAGTAAAATAATTAATACAAACATCAATGGTGAACTTCTCAACAATGGGCTAGGCACAAATTCAGCTTTATGAATAGCGGCAGAAAAATCAGTTCACACAGATGAATCCTTCTCTTGCAAAAATACGACTTGTCTACACTGACTCTATACAGACACACTCTAGTTTTGTTTCCAGGTGGGTTGGATTATTGGCTGCTCTCTTTTTTTTTTTTTTTTAAATGGTGAATAGTTTTAGTCAGCAGAATAAAAAGATGCAACTATGCATGAATTATCCCAACTTTTAGACATACAACTTTAAAATTAAACTACAACAGGTTTTTTTAGATTTAAATTAACAGATTCCAAAAAAAAGAGTTCTAGCCTTATCCCTTGATTTGTTATTTATGAACTTTTCCTATTTCCTTGCTTGTTATTTATGAACAGACTGCCTTTAATTTCCCACCAGTGTGATTATTTGATGATAACCACACCCTTCTAGAGTGTCATTAAAAGTATGATGAGGTAAGAATTTGTTCCAGAGAAGTAATCTTTGGATTCTTTAAAAAAGAAAAGCATTTCCCTTTTAAACACTTATAGCTCTTGCAGTGAAAAGTTGTTCCCATTTATTAAATGGTCACTGTCAGCCAGAAAAATCACATTAAGTTCAAGAACAATCATAATTAGCATTGTCAATCAAAATGGTACAATAATAAGCACATTAACACAATAACATGTTGATGTATGAAGAAGCGAAGTTCTTGCTGCCTAAGGTAATGTTTTAGTCTGAAAAGAATAATTGCCAACTACTTCAAAGTGCTATAGTGAATTAGGCTTGTTTATGGCATAATTAGAGAGTAAAAATGAAGATATGCACGTGCCAGATTTCAAATTGGTTATTTTCTACCTGCAGTGCTCAGAATTTTCAAATGCGTTCTGCAATGCATTGTATCTCGCTATTTTCAGGCACTATATCAAGTTGCATCATGTCACATCCTATTATATTAAACGATGTAACAATTCTATTGAGTTCACCCCTAGGAATCACAATGCTAGAAACGTAAAGAAAATAAAAATATACTCAGCGGAAGAGTTAATGAAATAAAACTTTTAAAAAAATAGAAATCTTTCAGTTAACTGGTTTTCAAAGTGCAGGTTACATAATGAATTTAGTTTCTTGGTTCTTATTCTTTGATCTCATTCTGCCGTTCTTTGCTTAGCATAAGAATGATGCAGAGAGACCCAAGAGAAGGAGGGACACACTACAAAGAAAAGCCAACAAGAACTGGAGGATTCTACAATAACTGCAAGATAGGTTTTAAAAATCTAAGAGTTCACCAGTAACTACTATTGTCAAGAGACTTTTTTTAAAAAATAAGATTTCTTTGATAAATAACACTCTTGGGTTATTACAGGGAGAAATCTTGCTGAAATCCGTTCCCTAGTCTTAGAACATCTTTCCAAAAGTTTTTTATTTTCCTTTTATGGCAACTTTAAGGCCACTTTTTAGGCAGAAGAGTCCGATATCTATCATCTGCAAAATGTCCGAAGAGAGTTAATTATTTAAAGCTACTACTTTACATTAAGCACAAATGTGATATTTCCATTAGCTTTGATTGTGAGGAGACATTAAAGAACTGCATCTCTCTCCACTAGCAAAACATTTCAAAAACAACTAAAAAAAAAAAGAAGCCTGACAGATGGAAAAATCTCTTAAAGTGCTTATTTAAAAGTAAATGTTAGGTCAATATAATTAAGAGATTCAGCAGCGAGTGCATCCTTAGCAGTTTTTTTAAAATCAAATATCATCATTATAAGAAGAATGTGGTGTTCATACATAAATAAGGAGCCTGAATCACTGCTTTTAATGCAATGGAAAACACAATCTTTACCATGACAATATAACTAGTATATCCTAACGTTTAATAATGCAGAACTCTGATTTTGTTTTCAATAACAGTTTTAAAATATTTTGGAGACCTTACACTTGATGGAGATTAAGAAACACCTGGATCCCCACCCCTAACCCTACAGATGATTTGGAATTCATCATTATTAAATGGAGGGGTGGAATTGTGTGTGTGTGTAGATTTTTTTTTTTTTTTTCTTTTTTTTTTTTTTTTAAATGCAATACCTTTTTAGAGGGGCTGGGAGACTCAGGACTGAAAGTGAAGGAAGCTAGCATGAAAATGAGTACCTGATTACTGAAACACTGCCATAGTCAGCAGCAGGAAAAAAGGAAGCTGTAGTGAAGGTTCAGCAGTTCTCCAGAGCACACCCACAGCCACATTAATTTTGAAATCTTTTGAAATGCTATTCCACATTCCCATGCAATCTAGCAGCAGTTGTGAAAACATCTTTCAATCATTTATAATAGCTTTAAAATTATATAGCACCTTTCATCTAAACGGGTCTGAAAGCGGGCTTCTATCTTTATTCACTAATTTTAGATTTTATAGTGCTTAAAACAAAAATCTCCGTTAGCTAACTTATAAATAAGCTAATTATCATAATGTGACCTAACTACTGTAAGTTGCCTAGACAGCAAAATATACAACTTTAAAGCTGCAGATCACCTAATTCTTTCCTTTATAAGAATCTGAGTTCCTACACTTGCAGAAACATTAAGAAAAAGGAACAACATACAGTGAATTTTCAAATAAGGGCTCGTTACAGCCAATTCAAGGTTCAGTATTAAAAGGAATTTTTTTTCTGATTCATCAGAACTGCAGGTTGTAAGAAGACATGCCCCATCAGGCAGCAGCAGAAAACCGGACGGGGCTTGGATCCTTCCCTCTTTCACAGCCCACCACACCACCTTTCTACAAACTTCAGGAAGTGGAAGCTCCATCCACGTTTTCATTTTTGACTAACTAGTGACTGTATGAGCCCCATCTTCAGTCTGTCCTCATATGACATCCCCAGGGAGAGCTGGGGCTTGGTTTGCCAAGGCAAAAGAGAAGAGGCTTGCCCCAAGGCCCACAGCTGGAGGGGGAGGCTCAGCTGCCTCTCCCAGCAGCGAGATGTCCTTCCCCAGGCAGCTCAGCCCCCTCGCCAGCGGCTCTCCAGCAACTGAGCTTTGCTGTCTTTTAAATTACTATTGAAGGCAACATTCCAAAAGGATTATTAATTTTAGGAACCTAGTCTTCTGTGTTCCTTACATCGTTTTGACAATCATTACCCTTCACTTTTACTGTCTGTTTACCACAGTCGGTCTCACTCCTCCTTCTGTTATGTTTGTCTCCTCAGCGGGAAGCAAAACTGAAGTAGGAACTGCTGTTTTTATCTCCTGTCTCACCAAGCCTATCACATGTGAGATTTCCATTGCTAATAAACTACATGTCTAAACAAAATCTCTTCAACAACCCTTTTTCCTTCTCTGACAGCATCCTTTGGATCAGAGAAATGAGTTGACAAAACATGCAGTAACTAGATATGTCTGAGTAGGTCTTAACACCAGCATGGATTATGTGCCTTTCCTTTTCACAACACACACGTTGTTTTGAGATACAAAATTTAAAACGAAGTCAATAACAACAGAATAGTCATTCAGTCAGAAATAGTGAGACCCAGGATAGGTATGCAGCTGAGTACAGAAACTACTATATTAGCTGCTAGCAGAGGCTGTACAAGCTTAAATGAGTCTATTACTATAAATGCAGAATGTGCAAATTAATTTGTGTCTGAGCCAAATTAAAATACAGCCTTGATTTTCTGCAAGATAAAATATTTGGCTTAATACAAAATGTTTTGAACAGCTTTGTTAGTAAATAAAATTTGCTATGGAAGTAAAAAAAGTGCCTTTGACCAAAGCAAGGCCTGTTAAAGATTAAAAAAAAAAAAAAAAAAAATTAGAAGATATTAAAGGTATGTGAAGGGTTGAAAAGTGATAAGGTCTGAATGACTTAGTGATGGCTGTCATAAAAATCTGGCAGGGTATTCTATTTACAATATGTAATAAAACTGTCACACACAGAATTTATAAAAGCTTTTGCCCTAGAAAGCTAAATCTTTTTGCCAAGGGCAAGTTAATAACCTCTACAGTTCATTTGAATATATGGGCAAAGAGATGTTTTGACTAATAGAGCATCACAAGGTGAGCACTAGGCAATCTAATAGATATTGTGGGAATAGGATAATCCAAAGATGATGACAACCTGTTAGAATACTACTGAAAAATCTTATGAACTTCATAGAAATTGTGCTCTGTCCTACTGAACATGTGCTGGGCATGTGTGTGCAAATGTGTGAGTTTTACTGATTGGGGATTACACATGCAGCAATTCCATGTTAGCTGACATTAAAATAATTCCTCCTCAAACACTCAGAGAAGATGCTGACTTGTGAAGTAGCAAATTGAATGCAGAGCTACTGCTCTTAAGATTATGTAGGGCTTAGTGGTTTGAGAGATTTAAGTCACTAACAGATCAGCTAAAATCCAGGATTTTTTCCCCTCATAAAAATCCACACTTGCAAATTAACATATTTTCAAATTAAAACCTCAATAATACAACTTAATTTAACTTGGAATGGCGTCTCACATTATAAATTATGAATCATCCAGGAAAATACTTGGCCAGAGTACAAAGCTGCATGCAAGTTCATGGGGAACAAACAACTTAGTCCCATCTTTTTTAGGTGTACATCCATATTCAGTGAGATAATAATCACTGTATTAGAAAATTACATTTACTTCTGCCCAAGAACTAGGAACATTTTTCTGTCCTGAGCACTGTCATGCCACAGATTAGTATTTCTACCTGAGCTAGCTAATTTAAAGCTTATTTTGGATAGCTCTAAAACATGTTGCCATCACTGCCGTGACTGCAACTTAGACAGACTCCGTGACAAGTTATATTAGTTCCCCAATATATTTTCAGTGCAGCTCTGCTGAAAAAAAAAACAACCAGGACAGATTCCATTAGACCTACATGACTTAAACCCTGCTGCCAGGCAGTTCTGTGCAAGACATTTGGTGCTCTTGCACGAGGGAAAGGGTCCAAATAAATGAGATGAGCTTCAGATTAGGTTTTAGCCATCTTCCCAAAAGATATGTTGAGGCAGCAGCTATAAAGGTCTTGTGCCTCTGGCTGGTGGCCTATCCCCCCAACACAAAGGGAATTTTCCTGTCCTGCTAATGAAGTGCTGTGCCTGTCTATCTGGCTGTGTGGATTTTGCTGACTATGATTTGTCCTGAAGCAATGTTATTTTACCTTAAAATTTAAAGCCTTTACATCAGAAACCAATTTAAAAGTTCAGCTATCATATAGCTTTTTCAAATGTCACTAACATATCATAGAAAAAGTCAAAAAGCCAGAATGAGATGATTCTCCACTCCTGTAGATGAAATTACTCGAATTATACCTTTCTTGCACTCTTATGTGAAAGTGACTGATATCCAGGTGTCTGATGAGCATTTGTAGTCGAAATTATACTAATAATCTCTCTATTTCTTTCACTCCAATCCATAGGAGAAACAATTATGATTGATATTTTATTCTTTTACTGTCCTAATGGAATGCCATTGCGTGAAGGACTCTCAGAGAGGAGTGTGTCAAATTTACTTAAACTTTACTCTGGAAAAGTGGCAATACATGTGGCCATTTAAATTTCCTCTACATCCAGCTTCAGCATCTCACCTGCATGAATCTATAGCTGTTTTTCTGGGAATGTAATCGTTCAGGACAGTTAATGGCAACAGAGGAAGAGGCAATGCCTCAGAGTGATAAGGCGGTCCTAAAGGAGCCATGATTTGGCAAAAAAAGATTAAGCAGCACACTTATTTGTGAAGTGATACTGAGCGATGATTCTGTTACTATCAGGTTGTAGCATATGTTCAGGTCAGCAGCATACATATTGCATCCTCAACTTCAAAATTAATTTTTTGGGAAAAAGATCAGCGCTCAATTTCTGAAAGCCAAAACTTCAGCTGTTTGACTGAGAGAAGCTGGCCCAGGTTGCAGGAGATTGGAAGTAACGTCTGCTGTGACACGTCTGCTGCCACTTCTCAGCTGCCTGCTAATGCACTGTGCCACGCAAATTTAGGAGGGAGCACAGCTGATGTTGGCAGCACTCTGTGGTCCCTGCCCTTGCCACGTCCTTGGAATTCCACACACCCCTCCCGGGAAAGCTGTGTCACTTCGGTAGCCCTCAGTCCCAGCCAAGGCAGAGTTGCCGTTCCCCCAGCAGAGTCCCAGCCCTGCCCCGACAGGTGACAGGGCTGACCACACATTCCTGCTTCACACGTGCTTCTCACTACAGCCACTGGTGCAGCAGCACCAGCAACGAGGTGTGTGTCATCACCTTTTGGCAGCTTGCTCCTAATCAATCACCCCTCTCTAGCCAGCTTCCAACCTGCTGCTCCTGGCCTACTGCCTTGTTATCTTTCTGCTTCTTTCCTCCACCAAGCATACTAGCTGTGGTCTCAGAAAATTACCCTTATTTTTCTCTACTCGGGGACTACAGACCTCTCTACTAGCTGGCTGCTGCCAGCCACACGCTCTCCTCACTGGTGAGATGCTCTTTCCCTCACATAGATTAGAGATATGGGCCTGGAGAAGATTTTTGTGCCTGCAGGGACTCAAAACCCAGCCTGGGAGCCAATACAGCAACAACAGCAATAGCAACAATAATGCACTGAATGAATCCATGTAAGAAGTGACCTAAAGTGCTCTAGAATGGATAAAGAATATGAAGCTTTGATTTATTTTGGATTTAAAGCAACAACAATGGAGCTGTTCAACACAGGCATACTCTTTATGATCCAAACAGGACAGAGCTAAATATAATTTCATTATAAATGTGGATAAGTGAGGTTAAAGATTTCTTGTCATATCACAAAAATATCCCAAAGTGATCCAGAAATATGCCTACAATGTAATGGATATTGGGAGATTGTCCGAATTCATAGACAAGTTGCCATAGTACCCAGACATTTCAAAAAGCAGTAAAAATGCCTCACATTTTTCTCCTGTGGAAATGCAACTGTGGGGACATGTTGCCAAGGAATAGGAGAAACTGCTGCTGCATCAGTGTCACCCTATTCTTGTGTTAAAGTCTCAAATTGCAGTAAATTAAGAAATTACCTCACTGTTTATAAAAATCCACAACAATCCACCACAAAAACTTGAACTGTTAAGCCAAATCTAAAGTTGGATTAATATGACATCAATACCTAAGGTCATCAGAATCAATGGCTGTGCTGGGTGCACCACAAATTAACACATCAAGAGATGTAAAATCACTGAAAAGTTAGTAGGAGAGTGCAATTCTACATTCAGGTGCAGTAATTTTTAGTACTGAGTTGTTCATTTTTGCTGTTACTACTGAAAGTTCCCAACAGCTGTAATGGTGAGAGGACATCCATCCAGCACACTCCTTGATGAGCAGCAGAGCAAAGAAAAGAAAAGACCTACATTTACGACAAACATTCAAAGTTTTTAATTAAACAATACTGGTAAGAGAGGGAAGGAAAGCCACAGCTGCCCTAGAAGGCAATGTTCTGATGGAAGCAAGGTGTGATTCCTGCTTTCACTGGGGTCACAGGTCCATAAAAACTCAACAAAAGATGCTCTCTGTACAAAGCAAGAGAACTGATAAGTCCAAGCTCCACATGCTGTCCCTTACTTGATGACCAGAGGGGGAGATTAGTGAGCAAAAAGTACCTGTCCCATTAAAAAAAAAAAAAAATTATATATATATATATATCTGTAAAAGCTTTTCCTTTCATGGTAAAAAAGCAGGAATTGAAGACATTCGCCTAGAAGGAAAAGAGATGAAACAGAAGAATGGAGATGTGGAATGGAATGGATTTCCAGGTTTTAAACTGGTAAAACATTTTGTTTGTTTTGGTTCAAGAAAAGCAAATCTGGAATCAGAGTTTGTTCAACTTCTAGTTTGCTTCCAAGCTTTGCTTACTTTTGCAATTTATTACAGATATGACTTAAAATACGTACATGGGCACTTCCTGTCCTAATTATTGATACAAAAATGCACAGGCTATACTTCAAAATAGCAAAGGCAACATAAATGATATAAAATACGACCTTTTAAACTAAAGTGCCAGATTATGAACAAATAAAAGAGAAATAGTAGCTTTCTATTGCTCTGAATTTTTCTAACTATGACAAACTAGACACAGTGAAGATGCTTGGAGTGGATCAGAGAGGATACCCACTCCTAGAAAGGAGAAAGAAAAGGATGCTCAGGGGGTCCCAACAGGAGGTTGTAGTGAGGTGGGGGTCAGTCTCTTCTCCCAGGTAACAGGCAACAGGACAAGAGTAAATTCTAAGGTTCCTGTGGTGACAAGAGTGACTCTGTGTGTTCGTGGAGGTGACTTCACATACAGGAGTCACGTAAAATAATGACCTCTCCACCATTTGGGGTAAAGAGAGGGGAGGAGGAAGCTGAGATAATGTAACTGAACCCAGACCTACAAGAACATCAACATCTGGTGGTTTTTATTAGTAGGAAACCCTGCATTAAAAGCACTTCCAAATAATTTAAATGGATCTGCAAGTTTTTATTAATATTAAAAAGCTCCTCTGCTTTTCCCTTTTTGGGAGTTACTTCAGGGTCAGAATCATAACAAGTCTTTGTTTATTTCTAGACCACAGGCAAGAAATGCACTTCAAAACATCCCATAAATCCCAAACCTACAACTTTAACTTCAACGTCTCTTACTTTTTCATATTTTAATTCTACTCCTGGTACCAGAGTTACTGAGTCAGAATTCCCTTTGGCTGTTTTTCTAGCATAAATCTCAAAAAAAAGGGGGAAAAAGAAAAGGTGCACTGGCTATTCTAGCAGAATTGTCTGCTCTGCATTTCAAGAGGCAAAACACAAGCAAATACTTTGTTTCATGCAAAATGCAAAGCCTTCCTTTAAGAAGGGCTAGTACATGGATGAGAGACTCTCTCTCTTGTTTATGCTTCTCTGACTCAGATGCTTTTCAAAGTCCAGTTTCCACTCCCTTAAAGCCACACAGCAAAATTCCTGCTGGTTTTGGTTGGAGCTGAGTGGCACAACAAGATTACTCTTTCCACTAGTATTTGGGTCCAAGGAAATGAAATTCCAAAGCATGACCTCGAACCCACATATTTTACCTATTGGAGAAACACCTAGGTCCAAACCAGATGGGAAGTTGGTCTGGTTTGTTTTTTTTTTTTTTTTTTTATAACTTGATATGTGTTTCTGAAATGGAGTTTAACTCATCCTATGAAAGCAAAATATAATAAAAGTCTCATAAATTATTTAATGCTGGACATATATATTGGTTCCAGCTACAAGGAAAAAAACCACAAACCCTGCCAGGCTGTGAGACAAGAGTCTTATGGCACAATATGTTCCTGTTCATTAGTTTTCAAAAACTACATTAACCTTTTATATTCTCATTATATTGTGATTTGTCTTATTTCCTAAGACTACAAGGAGTGACACAATTGGATTTTGCCACATGTCTTGTCCACTGTTTCAAAAGTATTCAGCATCATTACAAATTAAATGACACAATAACATGGTCAGTATTTCATTTGCTGCTTCACAGCTGTTAGGAGGTGTTTTTCTCTGATCTCAAACATGAGAAGGGCAGCCAAATCTCACTAGTACCTCTTGGCTGCAGGTTATTCCAACATACGTAGGTTATTACTAAAATATATTTAAATTATCTTCCTTCTTATCACTTGGATCCAATGCAATCTTTGACTGAAATAAAACAGTTGGTAACTATTTTTAAGGATTTTTATTTTTTTCCAAAAAATAAAACAAAGCAATTTTCCATAGGTTCATACCAGTGTTCCACCTATAAATATCAGCTTATCTCTGCAAGGGAATGCATGTACTTGAAAAACAGTGGTCATGGCACAGGCCTGCCTTTGCTCTTGTGAGCTGAACCACGGTCTGGCAGTTCTAGTCTGGAACTAACAGGTGAGACCCTGCACTTACAGTTTTGCACAGACTCCTGCCCCTCATCTCTGAATTGACAAATAGGTCAGAACTCCCCAAAATGAAAAGTTTCCCCAAGTATATTAATATTTCATAAATGTCCATGACACACAAGTATTAATAAGCATGGAGAAAAGAAAGGTAAAGCAAAGGTTCCTTAGTATGCTAACAGAATAAACAGATTATTAAATTACAACTTTTGTATGCATCTTCTGGATCCATTTCCCCTATCCATCCCAAGATAAAATAGGGATTCCACAATATCTTTACAAGTGTTCATATGCATAGGTACCCACTCATCCATGGAATATTCCTTGTGGTTATTGCTATAATAATGTGACATGTTGCACTAAATCAGTACTTTTGTGCTCCATCTTGCAGACTTTACTGATACAATGTGACAGTTCCAGCACCTCTTAAATAGCCTTCGAAATCTTTTTTCACTTTGAATCACACATGAAAATTTAATTATGTGCGATTTTTCCATCAAAGTTGTCCTAATCTACGACAGCCAATAATGTAATATTGTAAAAGGAAAAATCATTAAATTTTACAAGATGGGTATTCAGGCAATCATTTCTGTTTCTGTGAGATATTTAATCATTATCTTAAACTCATATAGCTATCTGACATTGAACAGAAAGCAGCCTCATCTTGTAGAATCATGGTGTTAACAAAAATGCAGAGGTTAAAACTGGAGCTGATCATGTAAACATCCAACTTTATGAGGATTTGCTGCCACAGGAAACAGATTAGCAGGAAATTTAGAACCTGGCCTGTTTGGAAAGCTCCTTTTCATGATGGCACTTCCTCTTTAATAAGCATCCTGAAGTATTTCTCTTAAATGCATAAAATACAGAAAGCAATGGCTACAGAAATCTCCATTTTTGTTTCAAATCTAACCTTCATCTCTTAAAAGTGATATTTCAACCAATACAGCCACTTTTAGGAAAATACAGCAATAAATTGGATTATGAGATTTTGATAACGACTTTCATATCCTGATCGAAGCCAACATGAAGTGTTACATGACCATGATCAATAGCAGATACCAAAAAAAAATTACATTACCAAAGATAACTGCATGTGCACATTCTCACATGCTTATGTGTTCTTTCACATGAGTCTTTGCAGGTATTACAACACTGATATCAGGGGCAGGGTTTGTACTGTCACACTATCACACTCTGCTTTCCTGCAGCTAAGGACAGAACACCTTTCCTCATTATGTCAGGCAAACATAAGAAAGTGTAGAGGTTTTCTATTTCCAGGAAATAAAAAAGGAATTTTAATTCTCTGCAGCAAGTAGATTTGCATCAGTTTTCTAAAACAAATTGTCCATCATAAAAAAAAAAAAAAAAAAAAAAAAAAAAAAACTCTAATAATTTTAGGAGGTTTTTACCACACCAGAAGAATTTTGGTGCAACAAGAACATTAATTAAGATCTGCTCTACTTTTTATTATAACGCAAAGTATGTGAGATTTACTTGCCCCTCTCTCTGCAAAGAGAAGGACACTGGGTAGCAAAATCCTCCAAGAGTTACCACACACTCCATTTTTAGAAGTCTGGACAAAGGTATTTTATACAGAATTACCCTAAAAGAAACAGAGCAGCTACATATCAAAACAGGATCTGAGGCAAAGTCCAGCAGGGAAATAAAATCAAGTTACTCATTTGCGTAGTTCAAAAACCTGGCCTTTCTAAAGTGCTAATGCTCTGATGTTTCCTTCCTGATCGTAAAAGAATCTTAGCATCCCAAATCATTGATCAGTAAATGAGAACACGATTTTCATTAGCTTTTACTTTTTAAAAAGTTTTCCACTAACATACCAAGTGGAAAATAATTCATTTTTCTAAAACTAGTGATAAGTTTATCATATCAGAGACGATGACTCAAACCAAAATGCTTTAACCACCCCTAGTCAGTCATCAGGCACTTTCAATAATATTTTATACTATCAAGAACAGTTTCAAACATGTCATTCCAGAATATCAGTGATAGATTAGAGTGTCAGAGCCATCTCAAATGCCAGATTTTA
Source organism: Eulacestoma nigropectus (assembly GCA_013397775.1). Lineage (NCBI taxonomy): Eukaryota > Metazoa > Chordata > Aves > Passeriformes > Eulacestoma > Eulacestoma nigropectus. Next base: position 1,616,058 of record VZTE01003316.1, on the reverse strand, counting down.
TACATTTCCTATATCCTTCAATAATGAATTAACTTTTTGCTTAATGACTAAAAGTTTAATTAATTTACTGAAAACAGCCACAACTAACCATTCCTTTAATTAAGAAAAACCATTAAAATCCACAATTACCTTTGAAACTGTTTGAAGTTTAAATGTTACGTTATTTTATAAATGCTTATCTTTAATCGAGTTTAAGAAAAATGGCATAGTATTAAGTTTAAAATGACAGAACTTATTTCAGGATTTCTTTTATGTGATGAACATAGTATTTTAGCTCTCCTTTTGTATTTCCCAAGAGATATGTGGACTCAATGCATCCAAGATTAATTCCATTAATTAAAAGCAGGCACTATTTACTAGCCACAAGTTTGGGTGGTTTTGTTTGTTTTTCTTTTTCCCAAAGGTTCTTTTTCATATGCAGGAGTGGGTGGAGGGAGGATTACAACTCACTTGCACATATATAAAAATAAAAATTACATGTGTTCACTTGGACAAAGCTGATTTCACTTTTTACGAACACATTAAAACTGCTCGTGAGCACAGGAGCACATTTCGCATCATTCAGTTTTCAGTAGTAACTCAGATTTCATGCTCTGTGATTTGCCTCTTCCCTTTCCCAGATACCTGAATTTTTTTCTAACATGAAAAGGGGCGGAAAAAAAAAAAGGAAAATAAGTATCCTTGTTATGCAGGCATATTAAAGACCTGAGGTTAGCATCACATCCCATACCCTGAGGTCGCTTTTGCCAATTTACTGACATGTCAGAGTAAGATGTAGCACTGGTTCTACTGAAGTTGTGGTGGAAACACAAGCAGGTAAAGTTGCAACAGAAGCCAAAGACTTTAAACCATGAACCTTTTCCAGGAGTATTAAGACAATAATTTTGCCCACCTGACTACTATGAAAAATCCTGCTATCTTCCAGTTACACTTGAGCTGCACTGCTACTGCTCTGTTAATGAGAAACAGAAATGTTTCCCCTGAAGCTTGAAAACAGCTGAGAAACCCCTAAAACATGGGAAGGTCCATCAGTCTATTAGACTGGCAGCAGTAGCTAATAGCACCCTTCAGCACAGCCAGACACTCAACACTTCAAGAACATGCCTGAACAAACGTCATCTCAGGTCACTCTTGAATCCCGGTCTGACATAAAGAGCTTGGGGGTGGTGTGAAAAATATCCTAGTTTGATAGTGCTGGTAATACTATTTTAAAAACTAAAGACTTTTTTTTTTTTGGTCCAACTTTCAAGTGTTCAGAGAGACATTGCCAAAAGAAGTATGTCAGAAGTGTGTCACGAATGCTACTGGTTAAAAGCATCATGAGGGAGTAATTTATTTTTGAGAAATAAAAAAACTAAGTGCCTATCACTTACAGAATGTGAGATGCTTCATCTGTTAAAATACAATGTGAAAAGACAAAAAAAAAATCTTTTCTTTGAAAATACCATTCATTAACATTCCCTGAACTCTACATACAAGCCCACTGAACTGCTGTCAAAAATTGTCAAAAATTACCTGGAAAATGGAGCAAAAGTGAGATTACAAAGTTAGTTATGGCTACTTAATTACATTTAGTGTCAGTACAGTCAAAGGCTATCTACAAAATATAAAAGAAAGTTCCCACTTTTCCAGATGAGTCAGCATTAATGTAGCAGGGGATAATCACTGCAGATGAATGCCCCAATTTAGGCAGGCATCTGGGAAATATATTCAGCACAGAGGAGCCTGAGTTTGTGCATTTATTCGATCAGCCTTTGATGAAAGAAAGCAATTTCTGGTGTTGGGATTTGTAAGCAAAGCACAGAGGACACAAATTTTGTCGGATTAATGACAGAAAGAGAGGAGCTGGCCCTGTGGCAGCCTGCACGAGTCAGCACACAGCCACAGCCGGGATGCAGGGAACCTTTGTTTTCTCTGCGTCTTAAGAGGATGTGTCGCGATAATGAGCGACGCAGATTCCCCAGGCAGGAGCAAAGGAGAGCCCTTTATTGCAAAAACCCGGCCTTTTTAAGCACTTAGCCAGTTATCTGTTTACATTAAGCACAACAAACCTAATTCAACCAACCACCACACACCACGATGTGAACACACGATGGTTATATGACGTGTTTTTCTACCCCTAATTCAGCTGCGTCTCCTTCCCACAGTCCTTTTCTACTTAGCCAAAGTAACAGGCCTGAGCCATGATTTCACAAAAGCAACAAGGCCTTCATTTCATAATGTGTTACCTATGTGCAACATGGATGCATGTACAGAAATATATTGAAAAGGCAGCCAACTACAGTGTGAAGAATAACAAGTATCCCTGGGAATCTTAGGCCTGGAAAATAAGTTATGCGATATAGACTTGAGAGCAGTCAACTTAACCCAGGAATGGCAAGGAGGAGGACAGCAACTGTTGAGTCCATCCTTCAATACAAGGATCAGGGGAATTACATGAAACTACCCCCCCCCAAAAAAAAAAAAAAAAAAAACAAAAAAAAAAAAAAAAAAAAAACCAAAAAAACACCACATTGAAAGCCAGAGGTGGAGTTCTTCATGCACTGGAGAGTTCACACGTAACCTGGCTAGCTAACCAGTACTATTGCATTTCACACAATTTTAAAGAGTAGCTGAAGATGTTCTTGGAAGAAGAATACAAGTAGTTACCTTTCTCAGCTGTAGAGAGAGATTGTGAGAAAATTCTAGGAAAATAATTTTATACGTGCTCTTACAGTACAGTACTAGAAGCAGGACAATGTGGCAGAAAAGTCTGAGGCCTGACCTAGTATTCTCTGTGTCCTTATAATAATCCTAACAACAGTTGAAAATGAAACGCTCTTAATAACAACTATGGGTTAATTTATTCATAAGATTTATTGTTGCATAAATATTCAGAATCTGAAATTGTGAAATGCCTCAGCATGCCAGCAAGCATTGAAAAACTCCTAAGCTTCAGATTAGCCAAATTCTTCGACACAGCGAGGCTGCAATAAGCAGATTTCTTTTCCTATGGCAATCCTTATAATCTAGTGCAATCTCAAGTGCTAGCTCAGAGATCAACAGAAGCACCAATTTTTTTTTTATATTTTGATAAAAGGCAAAATTTAAGAAAGTAACAGCAAAATACAACTGTGCAGGTGTGTAAAATTAAAAGTAGAAGCTCAGGAATTGAGTCAGCCTTTTCTTTTTCCTCCTTATAAAGCAAAACGCAATGTTGTAAATTTAAATCCATTTGGAGCTCTGTTTCTTTACCAAAAGATCTGTATCTGCATGAGTTCCATAGGTTGCCATGCTATTTTGTTGGATTAATGACAAAAACCCCATGCATGTATAATCAGGGTAATGTGGTAGCGCACATTTCAGTTTCTACAGGTCATTTATAATTTATGCAATTTGTTCCCTCTTTTTTAATGGCAACATTTTTCATCCAAAGTTGTGCTTCCCTCAGCTGCAAAATGGAGACACATTCATTTAATGTATGCAGATGGAAAACAGAAGGAAGGTCAGACAAATTGCAGCCTTGTATTTGCAAGAAAAATAGAATTCTGCACTGTTCCTGAAAAAAACACTCAAAATATTGCTTATAACTACAGGAGAAAGATTTGTGAAAATTTTTACCTATCATTGTGTTGAAATAACTTGAAAAATAGTGCTACTTTCTTATATGGACTCCAGTGTCCATTCTGCTTACTTTCTTATATGGACTCCAGTGTCCATTCTGCTTATTTTGCACTAATTTTGCTCTGAAAAGGGAAAAACAAATATACAAAAGCCACGTTCAAGGTGAAAAACAGCACAAATACCAAAAGAAATTAAAGACCCAAATCTCAAAATTACGTGTATTGTACAACTATAAAACATATTTGAGGAAATATTACATTTTAAAGATATTCCAACTAAAGAGTCATAAAAACTTCTAAAAGGCCAAATTAACTTATGAATGACCGAATATTTTCCTGCTTTCTTAAGACTAATTCAATATTATTGAAAATACATTAAATATTAAAATACTTGGTTCCATTTTTATATTTGCATCAATATAAAATACTTTAATTGATTTTAACCTCAATCTGTATGTCATTAAAAAGAGGACCAATACCAATTTGTTTTTTTTTTTTTTATTTTGAATAATTTTAATGGCTTTATCAGAGATGTCAACTGGTAAAGAAAATTACCTGGATACATACTTGTTATATTAATACATGAATAGCGTGAAGGAAGGGATATCTGTTTCCCTAAAGCATGTTTAAAACGCTTGGTTGAAAATTGTAAGTGGAACCCAGTCATTTCCATTTCACTAAAAAAAACCCCAAAAACCCCAGTCATAGATTTATCCATAAATATACGCAAGAGATAGGCGTTTTTTTTCCTCCCCTAAATAAAGCACACCTTTTCAATGTTGCAAAGCCAATTGTAAGTCTTCCTGTTTGACTCCTTATTCAGTGGAACACACTGGAAAGATTACAGGGCAAATCTCTGTCCTCATTTACAGCCAAGTTTCTCAGTCACCTTGCAGAGGGCATTGTTACTAACATAGTTTTGTTATCTATTTGCAGTGGATCAGCTTTCAGAAATCCAGTGGTTTGATCATGCTCAATGACCTCCTGAGAGAAAGGCATACATATGCCTTCAGTCAAAAGTTTCTCTCTTTTTTTTTAATATATCCCGTTCAATTCCAAGGAGATAGAGAAACAAAGGCAAAAAAAAAAATCATCAGGAAAGAACTGCCTTTATTAGAAAACTGAAGTTTCTGCACTTTATTTTTAGAAGAGAATGTATTCTTAAGTTTATGAAGTCTAAGAAAGGAGTATCTCTACTAAAACTATAAAGAAAGTTAAGCAGTAAAATGAGCTAAAAATACAATAGAATTTGCATATTTATTAGCACAGCAATATTGAACACTTGTCAGCAAAACTGCTTCTGTCAAAATCTTGGATACCATCCTTTTAAATTTCACTGGTTGCATTTAATATTCAAGACTTTTGACGTTTTTGGATGACAGCACTTAAGTGGTGGTGTATCCAAAGGTAAAGTTAACTTCATTTGAAGTTCAAAGCTGCATTTCTGGGCTCATAGAATTCTGCTAAACTAGAAGTCAAACAATATTTTCATTGTGAGAAAACACCTTCTGTCCGTTCCTCACTATACCTTTAAAACTATTTGATTTCCTGAAAAAGTGTATTTCAGCTCAATTTTCTAAGTGATTCAGACGAACAGAAGCAGAAAAAAAAAAATCAACAGCATTCAAGAATTTCTAGGATGAATTAACTCAATAGACACATGGACTCTAGAAGGCTATTCACAAAAAGACCATCAAGGCCCTGTAATATTGTGGTTTGCGACTCACAAAAAACCGCCCATGTGGAGTGAATCAAATGCCGTTTCTTCTTTATTCAAAATAACAGCTTAAAATAAAATTGCTCGTGTCTCAGATGAGGCTAGCGGTACTCGCCACAATTATCTGTGGTGTTCAGTCGTAAAATTATGGTGCAATGATAAGTTCCTAAGTAATCCTCCTGTTGTATTATTTTATGAAAAAGCTTCATATTCACTGACTTTGACTATATGTGTCTTTTTCTCACTTTTTACATATTCATTTTCCAAAGAGTATGTAAGCTAAAATCTCTGGGAGCTTAAGAATGCATCTCCTTTTAATATTTTAAAGTGTTTCCATGGTCATGTACAGAATTTTGTTTTCTGTTCTGTTAAAAATTTCATGACATTATGCTATGTTCAGAGTAGGCCAAGAGTGTCTCATTCAGTTGGATTGAACCCTGGCTATCTATGATCTCTTATTCACCAACAGGGTGGGATACTGGGATTTTTTTCTATTACCTTACTACTACACAATTGTAGAATATGGTATGAAACACGGGGCTTTTTCCTTTCAAAATAAGTATAATTGTGAGACATAAAATGGGTCCTTGAGAGAACAGGAGGCCTGCATTGTAATGCCTGGATCTGAAGGGATCCTGGCTTTCCAGTCCTCCGAATTGAAAGGATCAGCAGAGTTATTAACATCGCTATCAGGCAGCAAGCAGATAACATATCCTATGAAAAAGCTCATCTCTTGCAGAGTATAATGTATGTGTTCTGGGCTTCAAGATAAAAAATGTGTAGCAGACTGATGGAGGGAACATCAGAACTCATTTGCTTTGCCATGAGCAAAACTGTTGGACTATCAGAAGGAGAAATTCTGAAGTCGAGCCTCTAGCAGGCCCCATACTACAGGGGTAGCTGGACTGGCAACACTGTGACAGAGAAATCTAGAAATCTGTAAGACTGAGCTCTCAGATCCTTTCTATTCATGGGGGGGAAAGTAGATTGAGAGTAACTAAAACAAGAACAGGCAGATGTGGAAGTCAGGGGCGTCAAAGAGCGGAGCTGGGAACTCTTCCTCCTACAGAAGTCTCTGTGACTTCTTGAAATGGCAAAATATCTTTAATTCAACGACTAGCTGATAGCATGCAAAGAAACTATGAAAATTGATCTGATGTGACTGATGTTTGGATCTGCTGACTGAGATCCATGGCTGATTAAATATTCATGATGTTATTTGTAGGTTGCATTAAGCGTCTTAACAATAAAATCAATTCATTAACTATATTAATAAGGCTACACAATTGTTAACGGGATAAATGCCATTTAAGACAGTATTAGGGCAGCAAAACATTTAACTTAACTCTTTAGAGAAGCAGTTAAAGGACTGGGGACTTTTTAAGGATTCACATTTATTACATGTTAGTTCCTGAGATTCAGTTTTATATATAGCAGCATGTTATTTTGAAAGTAAATCATGATTAGACCTTCAAATTGCAAAATAACATCTATTTGTCCATGCACAATATTTTCTAAATGTTTATCAATCTCTTTTGTGAAGCATGCCCTTTACCATATTTCATTAGGCATCTCATCTACATTTCCCCTTACATAATATGCTAAAATTTTGTTCATTTTTGAGAGGTTTGGCATGATTTTTGCCTTCCTACTCTTTGTATCACTTAAGAGGATGAATATGGGCATTAAACACACTATTTGAGCTCATTGTGGATCAAACTATATGCCCTATGCATATTGGAAATTTAGGTCACCTCACTGCCAAGAGTACCAAGGGGCCTTTGGGACAGCTGTAAAATACTGTAAAAAAGAGTCTGGCAAAGAGTCTGGCAAAAGGGCTGCCAGAAGGGCTGAGTGGGAAATTGCTGCACAAAGGTTGTCCTAGTAAGTGCCAACACTTTGCACTGCCTCTTGCAGAAGAAGAAAAACACAAAGCGGCCACGTTGGAAAGATAAAGATATTTCACTCTCTTGGTGCTTATCCTGAGATACTTTTACCCAGTCACCCAGTATTTTTAAGAATTATTTCAGTGCTGTTCAAAGGCAAACTCCTCAGCTTTCCTGGTTTTTGTATGATTGCTATGCTATTAAACACAGACATGCACTACAGGAATTATTCTTAAGACTAAGGAGCAGAGTAGTCCGAAAGTATGATTCAAAGGACAGAGTTAGCAAATAAAGCTGATACAGTGCTGAGACCTCAGATTCACCTGCAAGGAACTAACTTTCAAGAGTTTCTATTGTCACAAGTGACGCAGTTTCAAAACAAAATCCCATACAATTTTATAACGATTTTGAGAATTTGTCCCTAATTTCCAGTTAACCCACCAGAAGTATTACTTTTTTAAAGTTATTTACTCCATGCGTGTTTATAAAACAATATAAATGAGTTTCTGTTGTGTGAGCTCATACATACGGTAGAGAAGTGAAATTACTTGATTACTACCATTGGCCAGCTAGGTGGTAAACTCTTCTAATGGTAATTCATTGTTATATCTATACCATTGCTATTCTGATTTTGTCCATGTCAGAAACTGGCAAATTTTTTTTTTGGTAAATATTCATGATGCTCCTGACATTCATACTCTGGGCTAATTAAGGTGGAAATTTGAATGCAGATTGTTAAACTGTAAAGTTAAGCATAAAATAACAAACAGTTACTTTTTTCTAATCAGTCTTGTGTAAAAGTTTCATTAAGCCAGGGCAGTGAATCAGAGTTCCTTCCACACCAGTTCTTGGGTTTTGCTTTACTTGCTATTTTTATGAGGAAAGGAAAAAGGAGAAAGAAGATACTCATCAGTTCATTAATACAATTAAATTATTAAGACATTTTAGCTTTACAAAGTACCATAATTCTAATCTTTAATTTACTACAGGTAAGTAACACTTTCTTTTTTAATAAAGGTGAAGAAAAATTAAAACTGAAGTATTTGCTTATTCTAAAAGTACAATCACTACCTTTAGAAATACTTTACTTTGGAGGTACTTTAAAATATAACTGTCCCTGTGTTATCAAAAAGTTTCACGGTTGTATTTTTAGGTGTTTATTTGGGTTTTTTGGTCAGTTGGGGGGGGGGAATGTGTGTGTTTGTTTGTCTTAAGACTTACAAATTAGTTAGGACTCTGCATATTCATTGCTTGTTGTAGATTTCTTATTTGTTCAGCACTGATCTTCAGAAAACACACGCTACTTTTTTATTATACCCCCACAGAGAGCAATTTCTAAGAGTTAAAATCCCACTGAAAATAGTAGCTCATTATCCAGTGATTAAAGTTATGTGGCATTCCAGTGTTACACAGCTGGTCAAAAAATGTCATTAGTAAGAGTGCTCTAACACACATATTAAGAGTTTCAACATGAAAGATTTCAATGCAAAAACTCGGTTTATATTCACCACCACATCTAAAGAATGAGAAATATACATATGTTATCATGACTTGCATGTGTTGCCAGTTGGCTAAGGAGGAATTATGATGGACAGGCATCAGCTCTTGTACTGTCATGTTTTTGTCACTTATCTTGCCAAGTGTTATAGGTTTAGACAGGGAATATTTGTTTTATCTTCAAAAAATATGTATTTAGTAATACAGAGGACTAAGCTAGATATTTTAGTCGCTTGGGAAATTAGAGAGAATTGTGACTGACTTAGTTTTGTTTAGTCAGACATCTCATTATTGTTGTTGTTTTATTAACTAATTATGTTAAAACCAAGGGACCACTTGTCTAAATAACACAACAAGTTGACGTTTCTTTGGGTGATTTTAAACACATCAAAACCTAAATTCTTTTAAATATTTACTACTTATACTAAAAGCTCCTAGTTACTTACTAGTGGCATCATTTTACTATCTTTCTTGTTTTGTAGCTCTTTTGCTTCTTTCCTTCACGAAATGTCATGATTTCAAATCAATACTTCTTGGGATCACTCTGCCATGGCATGCTGGCAAACGATTAGCAGGGCAAATTAGCTTAGCAGGACACGAAAGCTTTATGGACAGGTTTCCTGGGCTGCACTACTGGGTTAGGACGAGATAATGTCAATTCAGCTCCATTTTGTCACTAATGCCCTGGGCCACAGCTGAAACACAGGGTCTACAGCTTGTTATGTTCTTCTCAAAAACCAGTTTTACTATCAAAGAGACTTGATTTTACATATGCAAACTTGATATGGAGGAAAACTGAATATTCAATTAACTGTATTTCTGATGGAGAGAACATGTTTTTTGATCTAACACCGGGGTGAGAACTTTTTAATAGATCATGGAATATGGCATAACACACCTTTTCTAACTGCATTGCAGATATTTCTTAGATCTGTACTCTCAGAAAAAGTCTCAAATCTTGCTTTAGCAGCTATGTCATCAGAACATTTGCATTTCTTCCATGCCATGAGTTACCAAAGGCAATTTTATCTTTATTGACAGATCTAAAGACAGAGTGCTTGTGAAAGAAGAGTAGCCGTCAACTGCCTAATTTGACTCATCACTCATTTTGCAGTATTTTCCACTAAAAAATAAGAAACCATCAGGCATCCTGCATCACATCTTGATAGACTTAAACAGAACTTGACACCAACTTTTTATGTTTAAAAAAAAAATGAATGTACAATTCCACCAGGACTCAAGCAAATTATTTAAAGAGAACACAGACATCACTTACATTTGGAGATGATTTATCATATTATGTGCCTTGCAACGTTAGGCCTTTTCATATCTGTGTCGTTACTCCATGGCTTACATTTAAGCACAGAACAGTCCCAGGGGCTTTCAGGGCATGAGCCACCATGTCTGAAATTAAATACCTGTTCACTTCTTTGAAAAACTTTATATTAACCCACCCTCTCTTCTACCAGCTCTTGAGACAATGGAGCCACTAACAAGCAATTTGTGACTTTCTGTATGTGCATAGCAATAGAGATTTGCCTGGCAGGCCCAGGGTTTGCTATTTCCACTACTTAGAAAAATTGGAGGTTTCTTCCACTTTTTAAGAATGCTCATAACTTCAGTATTTATAAAGGGATACCTTCCCACTGCTTTTCTAAAAATGTGAATCACCTGTTAGGCACTGCAATTCAGAATCACTTCCAGATTCAAACACAGAGCGCCTTTAGATCATCTTTGAATTTGTTTAGCTTTCCTAAGGGTACCATGACAGTTTAGAAATATAAGTTAACTTTATAATGACCAATCTTTAAATGTTATGCAATAGACAAAAATTGCTATTTAAATTATTTCAATTTTTTTTTAATTGACATATCTTTTACCCTCATAAATATTCCAATATATGCTGAGGATGCTGCTGCTCTGAGAAAAACGCTTTTATAATTTGGATATTATCCTTAGTCCTTGACTCATTCTATGAACCTTGAGTATGCTTTCCACTTCCTTCTATTTACCATAATCTAGAGAGGTATTAAAGCTTGAAATAACACAAAATAATATCATAAATATTTCTAATTATTTTATTGTGCAGTTATCACAAAATGTTTTATCAAGTTAATTAAATACAGTGAAGTCAAAATGCAAACAATTATTTAGCTTCCTAAGGATAGAGGAGATAAAAAAATCTGAACTGGCTTGTTATACTAACTGAAAGCAGAACATAGGAAATAAAAATGATACACTTTTCTTCCTAAATTCTACTTTAAGAATGAATCATAAGTCCAGTAGGGGAAAAAAAATCTCATATTAATTGACCTATATTACATTTTTATAGTTGGAGCCCCAACCCACTACTTCCCCTAGCATGAAGGCAATTTATTTAAGGCAATTCATTATCTTTAAATCTGAACTAAATCCCTGTTTTATTTTATTATTAAAGAAAAAAAAAAAAAAAGAAAAAAGAGCAAAACATTAGTCAAGGACTGATAAGACAACTTCATTGTAGAAACAATACATTTGATAGTACATATGGGTTTATTCCGACAAGTTTAGTCCTAATACTACAAATGTTAAAAAGAGTATGATCGTTTATTTCACCAAAGCGCTCAAATTAACAAGAACATTTTTGTGCTTGCACTGCCTTGATTCATCATTCCTGTATGCAATTTTCTGTGTCAGCCACCTCAGTGTTTCTGAGGAAAGGGGGGAAGACGAGTGGCCCCTTCCCCCACAATGCCAATTTTTTATTGCTAGTGCAAGGGATTTACCCCAATACATAATAAACAGGAAAATGTCTAATGTAAAGGCACCTTCCTTTCTGCAGATTTAGCATGTAACCTAAGTGGAACAGAATTAATATTAAACATAAAAAAAATAAAAATCATCAATATATTTTAAGACAGGCATACTGTGAAGCTGTCAAACAAATTATGTTAATTACAGACCATCCCTAATTTTTAGAGCAGAGAATTCTTGCACATACTTAAACATACACCCTGCTCAGTAACATCAAAGGGTGATCACAGTGCTAAACTGTAGAAAATATTTTAGATGAGAGTAAAATGGGATATAGCTAAATTTCACACCATATTTCTATTAGCATGAGTGAAGCACAGAAATTGTTTAGGGCACTGAACTGGTTTTAGGGTTGCTCTCAATTTCTTCTCTTCTAGCTTTATCTTCTCTTCACTTTCCTGTCATTGTGTTGCAGAAATGTGGCCTTGAGTCATCCAAAACACTTCCGTTTGCGTGCAGAGTGACAACGTTATGCTAAGGACTAGATTCAGCTCCGTTCCTTCAAATTTTTATCTAGTATTCATTTCAGGACTATCGCTAATAAATCCCCTCAACAGCTAAAAAGGCAAATCAATACTTATTTCTGGCTCATTTGTTCTGCAATTATCAGCAAGTTCTGAAGCAAGGCATGGAGGATACTAATTAAGGGGGGAAAAAAAAAAAGAGAAAGAATGCATATAAACACAAATTCCTGAAAAGAGAAAAAGCAAGCAGAGAGCAGCAAGGGCAGCAGCCAGAGGTCAGACTGCTCATGCCAGCTGTGCCAAAGGAGACTGGGATCCAGCTGCCTGCTCAGCCAGCATCATATCCCACTTGGGCTGTTCCTCCTCACCCCAGATCCACTGAGGAGAAGCAGGAAGAGCAGGGGGTGGCAGAAATCAGAAATGCTTTTCTGGTTCAGGTAGTTCTGTGCCCAGCATTATGTGGAATGGCAGACTGCATAAGCATGGTGCTTGTTGGACAGCACAAGAGCTAAATAGAATCTTCGATTTTGCATATTATAGGTTTTTATTCAAGAAATAATCACTCCTAAAACATCTGTTAGTAGCTTACTAACACGCACCCTGTTGTGCTCATTAGTGTGATAATAAAAATACTGTATCAAAAACTTAGGGGTCTGCATAAATATGTGTTTTGCTCTGTCACTAAAAAATTATAGAAACATAAAAAAACACCCCCATCTTTCCCATCCTTCAGCACTCTGGCAGATTAAAAGCATGCCTGAAATTCATTTGAAGCTGCAATTAACACGGCAAACACCAGCAGAAGGGAAGAGGCCCCTTCCAGCATGGCACACCCCATCCCTGAGCACCAAATGTCAGTAGGGAAGCCCTGGTTCATACCAGCTGGAAGTTTGACTCAGCATGTACAGAATTAGCCAGCTCCCTGTTGCTGGTCAACTGAGACAAAAATTCTTGGTTCATATCAACAAATGTTTTTCTTAGCATGACTCTGTAAGTCCTTTTAAAATGGATTTTGCTTTGATTCTGCTATGGGAAATTCCCTTTGACCTATGAAAAAGTGCATTGGCCTCTTAGATGAAGTCTTCTTGTTCTTAATAGGAAACATCAGCTGCATCACTCAACAACTTAAAGGCATTTGCTCCTGTGCACATAATCCTGTTGTTCAGTTGACTAGAGGGGTAATAGATTTTCTATGTTTCCTTCCCCTTGTATCCAACTATTGTTGTGGCTCACAAGAAAACAACTCATTTGGAAAACAAGTAGAGCATAATAATTCCAAAAACCCTCTGCTTTCCTTCAGCTCTATACTTTCAGTACATAGCAATATCTACAATATAAAACACACATTTATCCCACTTCTTAAAGCAAAAGAAAACAAGTAAGCATAACCCCAAAAACTATATCTAGGGTAATGAAATCCATATGCAAACTATGGAATCGGTATAATTGCACAGAGAATTTCCTAAGGACCCCTTTGGCTCTAAAACATTTCTGTACGGCCTCATCAATAGACTAAAGTAGCTTTTTAAGTAGGGAGGAGCTTTTTGTCTTTAATATAATATAAACATGCCATATAATATTTCTTTCCTACACATTCCTCTCAGAACTGAGCCGACTTCACAGCGTGACTGTGTCAGCACCTCTACTGTATATCTATGTTTTGGTATAAAGGGGAAAGGAGAGAGCTTCGGCTTCCTCCATCACACCCTGATCACAGGTTCACTTTTTGTCTGTTCTGGAAATTAAGGGTGCTCCAGCTGCAAAATGCTCTTGTTCAGAGTGCTCGTTTTACCCTTTTTCTACCTGAAGGACACACCTTGAGGGCACTCAGACTGTGCTCAGCTAAGGATGGCAAGGCTCCAAGGTCAGGTACAAAGCAAATATGCACCTTTCAGCAAACCCAACTGCTAATGTAGCCACACTGTTCATGAGCCAGTGAATGGACTAAAGTCTAATAATAATGTTAAAATCTAGAAAGAAGTGTTAATAGTAGATCAATCCTACAAACGTTCAATAGCTCATTGAAAAAGAAGAACAACATTTCTTTACTCTTAGCTACACATGTTCAAACATAAGATAAAAAAGATGTTCTATAGGAGTAAGCACATTGTAAATAAGTACACTGTAAATAACTTTTACTGTTCCATGTTTACTAGTACCTTGGCTAACCACTGTTTGTTCTTCATGCAGCAGATGGATAAATGTGTGCATATTCAGGCTACCACCAGCCAGAGTTGCAGCTCCATTCACAGCTGACACACATTTCAATAAGCTCAACAGCATCCCATCCTTCCAGGCTGGAAACTCAGATTAGAAAGAAGCAATCTTTAGCACCTCACTGTATGGCTCTGCCTCATGTATTTATGGATAAATAACATCCTTGTCAGTACTCTGCTTCACTCTGCTCTTAAGGGAAAATACAGATGGTCACAGAAGGTAGAAAGCAATGTCACCCCATACTCTGAAAGCGCTTCTGAAAGGAAAGTCAAGGTGTTCAATTACTCCCTCCTCTCAATCATTCAGAGCACATCAACAGGAGAAGAAAGAGAGGGGCAGAGATTTTGTAACCCACTGATCCTTTTCCCTTGCTGATTGTCACAAGGTGGCAGAGCACACACAGGAGAGTAAATCAGGGTGCTATTACACCATATATTTTGGAACTTGCATACAGATGCATCTGTCTGCTAATTAGTAAATGAACAAATGAGCAAAGATTTTGTCTCATAGAAATTCACGTTGTTCATTCGATTGGTATAAGTTAATTTAAAATATTTACCTGTTCACTGAATGCTAGTTTATATGCTGAAATATAGATCATAAAAATAATAAGGCCTTCACAATGAGCTCACACTACAGTAGGGGCTTCTTGAATCTTTGATAAGAAGTGTAGAGAAAATTGTATGCACGTGAGAATAGCCCAACCTTACTACATTATTTAACCATACTTTTTTGTATTTTTATCAGTGCAAAACTGGATGAAAAATGAGGCAGGGAAACAATGCAGATCTTAAGTTTCGCAGGTAATGCAATGCCATTCTATAATCAGAAGACATTAGACGTATCCCACCTTATTTTAGCAAACATTTTTACATTTCAGAATTTGAGAAACTTTTATAGTTGTTTACCGGAACAAATAATTTAAAAACTTGAATTAGATTTCATTTTATCCAGAGGAAGTCTAGTTCTATGGTTTTTTTTTATTCTAGCAAGGCAGCAGTGCACTGAGCAGTGCACCCAAAAAATCTGGAAGAGTCACTCCTCTTTCACTTACTGCAATGCATTTGGGTCGCATTTCCATGGTGTAAATTCTCGACAAGAGATACAGGACATGGGTTCAGAACAAGCTGTGTTCCTTTAAATCTTTCTGCTGTCATCTCTCCTTGTGTTCTATAATGGCAAAGGTCCATAGCTAATTGTATGTAGGTGTACTTCTAGTGAATTACTTGATCCTCCTCCGCACAAATTATTCTCCACTCACACAACTTTCAAAGCACTTATTCCCTTCGAACCGAAGCAAACTTCCAAGTCATACCTGTTCAGCACTTAAACTTTAAAAAGTGTAATGTGAACACCTGTTTTAGCTGATAGCCATCTGTTTTCTCAAGAAATCAAAACCTTAATAACGTGGAATTAACAGATGGAGAGTGAGGCATAGACTGAGCTGGTTACTGCATGTGTCAAGATAACATAAAAAGTGATATTTTTAATGAATCATTCACATCCTCCATTATTCTCTTCTCATCTATCTGAACTGATAATCCATCAGCATTCATTTTCTCCTTAAGGGACTTGCCATTCAAAGGCAATTGAAGATCTTTTAGGATTTGGCCCACACTAAATGGATACTTAACTATTGAGAATGCTGCCTGAAATAGGCAATTTCAGCAAAATCCCTACGGCAAAATTCTAAAACTAATTGCACAAAGATTTTAGCAGGAGCACAAAATTGGGTGTGGATGTGTGTGTATGTCAAAAAAGAGCTAAATAGCCTAATATATCAGTACACTGCAACTATATTTCCCAAAGAAATGTCTTCAAACCTGTCAGCATCGTAAGAAAACCTGCAAGCAGACATTTTTACTGTAATAAAAGTCGCTTCATTTCTTTCTTCTGTATCTGTCACTGCTTCCATGACACAAAGCCCTCCACTGTAGAAGCAGAGTTTTGATTACCCGGACTGGAGCAGCGTGTGCTGGGCACACAGGAAGCCCAGGACTGAGGTGACAGGAGTAGCCCATACACGGTACAGGCCAGCGGCAAGAGGCATGTGGCCAGTCCCACCAGAGCCACTGGCATCTCTTCCTCAGTGCAACAGCCGAGGGACTGGGACCACGTCCTCGCATCTATGCAGCTCGAGTCCAAACAGCCAGTTCAGCTTTTCCCACAGAATAAATTCAAGTGCCTTCAGAAAAGTTCAATTTAGAAAGAAATTTGGGGAAAGCATTGATTTGCCTTTTCTGAATGCTGAGGTAAATGCTAAATAAATTGGAGCAGCTGACAGAATAGGTAAAAATCAAGGCAAACTTGAGTACTATCCTAAAATTGGGTTCACTGCAGTCTTTAGAACAGTGAAACAGACTCTACAGAGAAAATTTAAAAGTTTTAGATAGATCTTAAATTCTACAATGAGAACGAAAATACAATTCACACTGTTAAGCTAGGTCAACTTAGAAAAAAAAGTTTTTAGTTTGTTAAACTTCCCACAGAGTATTTTTTTTCCAAAATACTATAAATTTCAAACTGCTTCTACTCCAGGACCCAATTAGCATTTGGGTATTTGCCTGTCTACTATTGTCCTCTAGGTTTCTGTATCCAGTTAAGTCCAGTTAAGTTCTGCACAACACATCAAAATAACAGTTACGAACTCAGAAAACTAGGACATAAAAAAGAATAGGAACATTATGGATGTAAACGCCACTTTCAAAAACACTTTAAACCAAATTGATTTTTTCCAATTTAAAAAGCTTCCAGCAAAATGACCTTCCTTACCCTGCCAGTGTTTTCACTTACCAAAAAAACTTAAGTAATTAGAGCATTCTAAAATAATTTGCAGTTTTTCAGTGGCATATATACTTCTAAATTATCCATTTGGTTTTTGTTAATTTACATGCCTGCTGAATTCCACTGCATCCTGATCTGTTGGGCTTGTGGTCTACATTCAGCCATTAACACCATTTAACAGTTGTTAAATAGTATAATCGCCTGTTGTTATCCTGATGTAGATTCAATTCCAGTGTTAATTGCTCTCAATGTGCTGCTCATAAAACCATCCCAAGCCATATTCTGTGTGCTCTACTTGGAGGAAATATAAAGCAAAATGGACTGTACGGTACCTCAGTAGGAAAATTCAGTTTAATGAAAAAGCCATACACTTAGGAGAGTTATGAACGGAATATTGATGTGGTCCCATTTTGAAATGTCAAAAGAATTACGAGGTAGATTTTGGGTGACTGTTCAGAGCAGTCTTCTGAGGGTTTTTTTTTTTTAAACTTAGTTTCAAGCCAGCAGTGAAATTGCCCATCTGTTTTTCAGTGATGTTTTAGGTGTGTACACAATCTATCCCTAAAACATATCAAGAAGTGAACAGTTTGAACCCAAAATATGCCTCATCTTACCTTTCTTACTTTTTTTACCATTTGAAATCAAAGTTCATGCACTTACTGTTGAGTAGAATGGTGGTGAGGTCTCCAGGTGGGTCAGTACCCACTGCTGGAGTCCAACACCTCCTTTACCATGATGAGAAGTAGCTGCATCATTGCAGCAGCAAAGCTTCAGGAAGGAAGAGCAAATCTACCATGTGAACAGAAAGTAATTCTTTTTCTTCATTCTACATAGCTGAACATTTGATCCTGTTCTCCGAGTTTTGACTAGAATGTGAGAACTAATGGTCCGTCTTTAAAGTTCTTTCTGTTCCCTCCCCCACCATTTTTTTTTTTTTTTTTAACAAACTTTCTCCTCATCCTTGACAGTTTTTAGGGAAAATTACTGCTGCCAGCACACTTCCCACTGCTGCCATCAGGCAGTTCTGAGGCAGTAGGATAGAAAAGATGTGATATGTGCCTCTAAGATCAAAAGAAGTGCTGACTGTCTCTTGAGACACAGATCTTCCAACCCAGTTCCCCTCGCCCCAGCTCTCTCCACTGCACACAGCCTTGTTCTTTCCAGAAGTCAATATTGGCTACTAAAGTTAATGTGCTTCTGTAGAACTCTACTCCTAAATGGCTAGACTTCAAGTGGAGATTGAAAGCAAATGATAACATCCAATTTTTAAGGAAAATTCCCTTTTAAAGTTTCAGAGAGAGATTAATAACTTCAGGTTTGAGTGCTTGGCTATTACACTTACAATAATGTAATATTTAGAAGTTTAAGCATTTAGCGCTCACATCTGTGCAATTCTTGTTAATTTTCTGGGCCTTATATAGAAATCTGATGGAATTACATCAGAATTATTAAAAAAAACATCCCTTGATGAAATACAGAATTTGGGAAATGTTCCTTTTCTAACCAGAAGAAAACATAGGGATGTTGATTATACACAGAAAATCCCTATATCAAGAAAGATGTACCAAAAAGTAAGTACCAAAGTACTTTTCAAAATCAACTTTCACTTAAAAATAGAAAAGCCACCGCTTCCTCCTAGCATACCTTTGCCAACTTAAGAACATATGCACATCCGAAAATGAAAAACAGAAAAAGAAACTTATTCCCTTGGGAAGAATATTTCAATAATTTCTAAATTACTATTTTAAAAAAAGGAAAAAAGAAGATTTCTACTTTCCCCACCAATACATCCCTGGCCATGCTTTGATTTTCTACAATAAATAGATCATTCAAGCTTTAAAGATGAGGTCCTGAAATCACCACAAAAAAAGCTGAAAGAATTTTTATTTAAGGACAGATACCTGCAAAAATAAAATATTCCTCAAATGTATTGGATAAACTCAATGAAAACTTCTCCCATTGGTTATTTATTAATTTTTCCCAGGTCTGTGTTTCTCCATCACTTCAAACAAACAAGTTTCTGAACAAGGACAACAAAGATCAGACCACATAGAGAAATACAACACGATAAGAAGTTTCATTTATTTGAAGTTTAATTTCCTTGAAGAAGAATAAAAGTAGGTTTGAGGAGCCTCACTAGGAGTGACCATCTGAAGCAATAATGAGAAGGCATTCTGTCAGAAGCAGAGCACACTTCTGTCAGACTAGTAGGAGAGCACTCTGCTCTGCGGGAATTCAAAGAATAGATGCAAAATCAGGAATTGTGCAACTGCTGCAACACAAAATATTTGTCACATGTTGAGTGGCATTAATATACCTAAACCCTAACACTGTCAACTGCATCCTTTTATTGTTAAAAACAATGTAGAAAATCATCACATTATTATCCAGTATTTCCTCTCCTTGCAAAGCAAGAGCACAACCCCTAAAAGTATAATTTCAACTGTACGTCCAGTGCTATAATTGTAGAAACATGCTATAAATAGACATAGCAGGGAACAGTAAGAAGGTGAATGGCCTGGGAATTTCTCATCTGTTCTATTTTTTCAGGGCAAATCCAAATTTTCAGTTAAACCAAAAATCTGTTCCAAACATCTGGACATCGGTACTTCAGATGATACACTTAAAATGATCAAAAATAAAACCTTTTAAAGAGAAAATTAATTTCGCAAACGTTTTGAAGACAATAATCCAGCTTTTTGAGTATCCTTCTGTATTGAGAACGATACTCCAACGTTTGTAAATAAGCACATTTATATATTTGCAATGTTGTTCTTATATTTAATTTCTTGAAAAAAAACCAACCGAACATGAAAGCACTTTTGCATTCCAGGGGAGGCTACAAATCATCCTGCAGTAGAATCCATTCAAGTCTTTTGCAGCATATACCATATACACATGTATAAGATTTAAGAAATAGAAGAAATGTTGGGCTGCTGCCATCCATAATTTTCAGTAATATCTATGTCCTATTAAAATTATGGTCATCTGGAAATATCTTCTAAATAGCTACATTTACTAGACCAATAAAAAGGAGTTAAATCATAAATAAATGTCTGGCCTCATATTAAACACATATCACTCAAAGTATCGACATATTGATTTTAAATAATTTACAGTTCCAGATAATTGCAAACCCAGATTCCAAGTCGCCAATAATAGCAAAGTAATGCATTTTAAAATCCTTGTATAACCAAACTACCCATTGTTTTAGCATCAATTCCAGCTATTAAAGTAACTGAAAAAATTCACACATCTCTTTTACTGCTCCATACTGCAGGAAGAAAGGAGACTTCATTACTTTTCAGACTGGCATGTCAATATTTATTTAAAGAACTTTACAGTTGTCAAGAGAGTCCTTGAAGAGGTGTCCAGAACTTAGAAATTGGAAATCATATTGCTCAGTGAATCTCTTGTTAGTCATATCCTGGGTTCCTGCAGAAATTCCAGTTTCATTAGGAGAGCCCAGCAATGAGATGGGAGGCTGCAATGAGATAATGGTCTCTTACTCACAGTAAAAGTGAAAGGAAACAGAAGCAGCATTTGAAAAATTTTTTCTAATTATCCTCCAGCAGTTTTTCCCACTAATGATTTGTGTCTGTTATCTAAAAGCAAATACAAAAAAACCCACTTAACAATATGACAATAGCATCTTCTCAAGTTTTATGTATCACTAAAAATAGGAAAAGCAGAGGGGACACAATTTTTTTTTTGTCATAAGGATTTTATAGTAACATCAGTGTATTTATCCTTCTCTGCTCCAGGCTCTCAGTCCCAGATCTCTCAGCCTCCTCTTGTAGGAGAGATGTTCCTGTTCTGCAGTCATCTTTGCAGCCCTTCCCTGGGCTCACTCCAGTATCTCCCTGTCTCTGGTACTGGGAGCCCAGCACTCCAGTGCACCTCACCAGGGCTGAGAAGAGGAGAAACATCTCCTCCCTTACCCTGCTGTCAGCACTCCTAACCAGGGTTACACCCAGATCCCCCTTCTCATTCCTCAAAACTTCCCTCTTCACTGCAGAGCTCTCATTTCAAGGCATGCTATTTTTTATCTTGCATCCCATATTATTTTATAACAGCCCAAGTTACCTGTTTTGGAATTAAGTTTACATCAAGATGTTATTTTCCTGTTGCAATGCCATTCTTTGGTGCATTTTCAATACATGTGTGCATTTACTATCTATTTCTATTTGAATAAAATGATCCTTTATGTATTAACTTTCTGAAAACAGATGTAGCTTTTTACTTTTTTTTTTTTTTTTACTATTTTTAGGTGCTTTTACTATTATTTTAACATATATATGTTCTGAGGACTTTTAGCATCTTGGTTGCTCACTTGACATCAAATGGCACTACTGATTCCTAGTCAGGCAGCTGTTTTTCACAGAATTTCTTGTTTCTAACACAGCAGCATTTAGTGGGGGTGGTGGGTTAAGAAAAAAAAAGTAACTCTCCCTTTCACTCAAGGTCTATAGATATCTCAACAAAAAATATTCCCAGCAAAGCCAATGTATTGTAAAACATGCAGTCATGTTAACTTATTTCAGATTCATAATCAATCAATTGTATATTAAAACTAGTTTTAGTGTATTCATCCCAAAATATTCCTCTGTTACATACTGTATGTCTTCAAAATATCGCAGAAACAAAAATCATAAGTCTCCATATCAGCCACCTAACAGACAACAAATCATAAATAACTAACAGCTACTAAGAATCCAATACTGAAAATTCTGTTCAGACTGTACATTAGTACATTTAAATACTGTAAGGACAGATTTGCTTCACTCTTCACAGGAAAACAAAGGCTCTGACTTCAAAATCCTTGGCCACAATAATCTGTTCATCTAGGAATGTCATTCCCCTTCAGGACTCTGTGTAACCAGCAGTGTCAGTCTTTTTTGGTGCAGAGTCTGTGCTGAACTCAGACAACACCAATAGAAAAGGGAAGTAATGGGAAAAGCATGGGAAAAAAAAAAAAAAGAGCTAAGGATTTCTTTCCTTTCTTGCTCCTACTTACCCACCATGTTAACAACTTCTATTCTCCTTAATCAAAACTCCCAAACTGTTGCTCTTCTATTTAAAGGTTGCCTTTCTAGTGTGAGGAGAATGACTGAGCAGCACTGTTAAATAATCTTTGCATTGCACAGATGTGGTTCACATTTTATAACACTGTCATTTTGAGACTACTGATTGTTCAATTATTACTTGAATACTATTCATAGTTGCATCACGAAAACTTATTGTTGGTTTATTTTCATCTACTGTTGCTGAACTAGATCTTAGATGGTCTAGCTTCATGTTTTTATTCCTTTTTAACTATATTTTTTAGATTAGGCTACATAGATGCAGTACGATGTATGAACTCTTGGATCCCAGCTCCCCCAAATGCCACACACCTTTTTTAAAGGCTTTCCATCAAGCTGAGAGTGAAAGGCACAAACAACACGAAGCAGAGCCACTGTCAGACACTGACAGTGCAGAGAAGTACAGACAGATAGATAACAGATCGTAGGGTACTAAGTACCCTACATTTTATTGAAGCAAATAGGGGAGAGTTGAGTGGCAAATTGCCTACGCTGTTCACAAACCAGCAGGCGACCCTGTTTGCCAGCCGTCCAAATTGCTTCTGGGCAATTTGGCACATTTCTTCAATGTTGTGCTATTTCTTATGGCATGACTTCGAGTTTTGATCATTCCCTGTTGTGCAAGATCTTTCCAAACACTCATAAAACTTCTAAGAGTGATGGTAGGAACAATGGAACACATGGAAACCATTAGCCAATCAAACAAGCATTTAAAGTAATTTGAACTCAGACAGACAAATAACTGTTTTTAAAGGAATCAGAAATGTATTAAATACCAAAAGAAAAGAAAACAAACAAAAAGCTCAACAAAACTCTCTACCACAGCTGAGAAGAGATTCCTATCTTAAAGAACAGAGCATAGGAAATTTTTCAGGAAAGTGATATGAGAAACAAAACCTTCTCTTGAATACTGAAAACGATAAATGTGAAGGAAAACACCAAAGATCCAAGGAAGATAAAATACAGTTTAATTTTGGGATGTTGCTTTTTTTTCCTTCTTGACGCATAAATGGTCACTCTCTTAAATTATGGCAAGAATTCTGCTGAATTCCAAGTCAGAAATCCAGGAAAAGGAATTTCATAGCAAGAGTAGTGTTGGACATGCTGATATTTCTCAGCACTAACCTGATAAGCACTTTTGTTCTGAGAAATTAAAGGAAACTGCCATATATGAAGCAAACTCCACTATAATTTTGTGATTAATTTCTATGCTTGACACTGCCTGTGTATTCCTATTGATACTGAAATCATACACAGATTACAGGAGCAGGTAGGCAGAAAATAAACTGTAATGGTGCTTAGAATTAAAAAAACAAACAAACAAACAAACAAACACCAAAAAAAACCCCAAAAAACACAAAACCCAGCTGTCTTCAAAAGATAAAAGGCCATCTAAAAGATGAAAATATTCAGACACAAAGCAGAGTTTATTTATAGCCACTGTAGCAGAGGCCCAATGGAAATGCATTTCACCTGTCCAAGAAGGTTTATGAGGACAATAAGAGACACTCTCTCTCAAACGTCAGGTAAGAAAACTTTTGAGAGTAAGAAGGCTGTTTTGCAGAAGGTGAAGTTATGCCTAAACCAAGCAATAGAGAGGATTATAAATGCTGATGGCTTAAATGTAAACACCAGGCTAGCCCAAAGGGATTGAGAAGTGATTTGAAGAAGATATGAAAATTAGTAAGCAACCATTTTTCTCAGGAAAACAGCATTGCTACAGAGGGCAAACAGATAACTAAAAAGAAAAACAGAAGAATGAGCAGAGAAAATAGAACACAGTAAGAAAGCTGAAGGATTTTCTCATATTTGCATTTATCAAGCAGACTGCTTCTGTGTTAATTTTTTTTTTTTTAAAGAATGTGTTTGAGAAACTCTTTGAAATTAAATATCAGTACAAATTCTTGTAGAGTAAACTGACAAGTTATACAGTGACTAATCATTATTTGCCTAAGTTCTTTAAAAACTCAGGGATAAAATATCCAAGCTACTAACTCTATCAGGAACCTACCACTTAAATTGCTTTGATGGCAAGCACATAGCAATTTTTAATAGCTTTAGGGAAGATCCAGGAATGAGGAATGTCCTAAATAAAATAATGTAGATTGATATGATAATTAAGAAAGAGCCTAAGTATCTTCTGTAAAGGGAAGTCATGCTTTCCAAATATATTTCTCTGAAGGAGTCAATGAGCAAACAGACAAATGAAAGTAAATTATATATTCTATTTCCATATTTAAAAGACATGCAAAAAGGTCTCTTGCTGAAGAGACCAAGGAGCTAAGCAGCTGTAATAACAAACCAGGCTATATCTGAGCATTCTACAGGTTCATCTGTCATATGACCCTGTGTCCATTAAAAGCTGATTCTGTGCCACAAGGCTGATGTTCTTTTGTCTATAGTTTTAATGCTTATTTGGCAATTCTTCTGATTATAGGGACTTGACATTTATAATGCAAAACAGATAATTTAAAAAAATCTTTAGAAATTCTCTCTTTAACAAAACTTGTGCTTTTCCTTAGCACTTCTCTGGCTTTACTCGCACCACCAGCTATGCACCAATTTTCCGTAATCCAAACCCAGACGTATGCAATCGTGTCACCGTAGCCACTCAAGAGTTTGGGAAAAGGAAATTATATCCATGGCAAACAATAACACAGAACAGAAAATCACAAACCAACTAACTCAATAAAAGCAACTGGCTGAATGACAGGAAAAAAAAGATATTAAAGGCAACGCATGTCAAAGACATAAAAGAATATAACACTAATTAAATTAATCTACCCAGACAAAAGTATGGGATTGGACCTGAGGATATGGATATTACTTGCCCAGATAAAAGCAGCTGGATAAATTAGGAAATATGATTTTGCCATACACCAAAAGAATTCAGAAGGAGACCTGTGGGCTAAAGGAGTATGTTAACAGCCAGTTAAAGAATCAGCTGCTGTTTTATTTGCAAATAGAACTGGGATACTTCCAGCGTAATCCTGTCAAAATATGTACATAAAGGATGCACAGACCATTCATTTTGATTAGGAGTCACACTAGGAAATGAGGTGTTCAAGCAGTGTTGTCTCTGGCAGCACTTAGCCAAAGCAACCAACCCCCCATCTAAAATTATGATATCGTCAGTTAAACATACTTCTGTTTGCAACAGAAAAACTGGATCATAGCTGGACTAGCTGCTCTTCAAAATCAGTAGGTTGGAACAGGAAGTTCAATCTTTGTATCAAAAGCCTAAACAAGCAGGCAGGGATTTTCTCTTTCCATTTAGCATTCTTAAAACACATTTTTTTGGCACTGCCAAATTGTATATTTCAACATTCTCAAATTAAAACTTCCTCCTTCTTGAGCAGTTCATTGTTACACTGCTTCATTTCTTTAAGGATTTTTATTATTCCAAACCAAAACCACCTTGGTTTTGAAATTTTTATAAAGCTAGTTCAAGCTTTTTAGCACAACATTAGCTAAATGTTACTTTCTCCTGTATTAGTGAATACCGAAGGGGGAATTATACTTCCACTCCTTATGCTACTGCTTGTAGTCCTTCATAACAGAAATACAGAAGGAAAATTGTATATAAGCACACACACATGTGAAACAGACATATGTATTTCCAATGGAAAAATCTCATTGACCATAATGCCACATGAATTATGATTTTATATGCTTTAACTACACTATATAAAGGACTACAACCAACATTCTTTAAATCTCTAATTTAAACCAGAACATCAGCCCATAAATAAAAGTGTAAGAAGAACACGGAGTGTAAACTTGCTGAATATTCTGGTCTCTCTGCTTTAAGAAGTGAGCAACTCTGCCTAAACTATTCCTGAAACATACAACCATAACTTTTTCTGAAAGTTCTCCTATACTGGAGGCACTTCAACAACCTCTAACTTCTCTCTGCCCTAGTGGTAAAAAAACCCAACTGTTCCTTCTGCTTAATATGGGTATTTTGAGGTTCAATGTAAACCTACTAAACTCCTTACTCCTTGCTTAGTATAAAAAAATCCAAAAAACAGTTATTTCCTTCCACTCTTGTAACCATTGAAGAGTGGGGAGGAATATTTCAAGTGTTACAAACTCTCTATCAGTCACCCCTCTACATCAAAGAAGATTTCTTGCTACAGCATTTCCTATGGGCAGTTTTTTAAACTGGTATTTCTTAGTAGACCTCATCCCCATCTGTCAGTGTCTGCAGGGAGGGGTCAGAGCATGGACCGGGCTCTGCTCGGTGGTGCCCAGCAATGGGACAGGAGGCAACGGGCAGAAATGGATGCCCAGGAAGTTCCACCTGAATATGCGGAAGAGCTTTCCTGTGCAGTGACCAAGCACTGGAACAGATCACCCAGAGAAGGTGTGGAGTCTCCCTCACTGGAGATATTCCAGAGCCATCCGGATGCAATCCTGTGCCATGTGCTCTGGGATGACCCTGCTTGAGCAGATGACCCATTGTGGTCCTTTCCAACATGACCATTCTGGGACTGTGTGTCCTCTGGTTTGCACAGGTGCAGAATCTAAATCTGGCATAAGGCTGTTTCAGCCTAGTAGTACTGAACAGAAGAGTGAAATTATTTCTCATGAGACATGAGTATTGCTCCTCCATACAGGAATCTAACATTTTTGCACATGTGGCACTGCCTGTGGGGCTGCTCCCACAGCCCACCCTTGGCAAAATGTCCTGGGTACCAACAGCAATTAAGATAAAGAAGTTACCGAAAATACTAAAGAGAAATCAAACACCCCAGCTATGCTTGCCCTAAACCAGTACTCTTAAGGAGAAAGAGATCCATCAACCAGATTAAAAAGTGACCAGGGAACTGCAAAGGGACTCTTGAAACGAAGCAGTCAGATTAAGAGAAAGTATAATGGAAGTACAAATACAGTGCACTGTTCATTCTTATTAGCTGAATCTTACTCTATTCTTTTGCAGATCTTTTAATCATTTTTATCGAGATTATTTTAAATCCCAATCCTCTTTTATAGCACATACAACCACTCTGTAGCTATTCCATTTGTTCACTTAATAATCATATATCCCAATCAACTACTCAATCTCTTAGCAAAGCTACTCAATAATACCAGATCCTAAAAAGAACCAAGCTGAATCCCACCTGTAATTCATGCAATTTAAAATTGAAGTGTTGAAAACTATTGTCTAGAAACAGTTTTGTATTAACCTATTTTTCTGGGAAAAGACTTCAGTGAGACAATGATTGTCAGTAATGTTCTACCGTTTCAATATTTTAGCTACTCTCACAAACACATAACTAAATTGACAACAAGATGGATTGCTGCTATTTTCATATTCTCATTGGCCCTAAGATTCCCAGTTAGATATATGACAGACCCAAATATTTAAGGTGTTATACAAGTGTAGCACAAAGAATAAAGAACAAAATAAAAGACTAAAAAGAGTAAGGAACAAAAGATGGATACAGAAAGATGTGTTCTGTCTGCAGTAGGTGGTTGTGTCACTGTATGAAGGATCCAACACTGTTGTGAACAGGTTTCCCAGAGTCTGTGGACTCCTCATCCCTGGCAGCGTTCAAGGCCGGGTTGGATGGAACTTTGAGCAACCTGGTCTAGTGGAATGCATCCCTACCCATGGCAGGGGGCTTGGAACAAAATGAACCATTAGGTCTCTTCCAACTCAAACCATTTTGTGATTCTGTCAAGTCTGAGGAAACAAAGGAGGACGCCGAGTTTTCAGTCACAAAATCCAGATGTTGGAATTACTTTTACACTTACTATGAAAGGATAACATGGCTAAGTATTTCATGTAACCTCATCAAAAGAAAGTTTCAACCACTTGTATGCTTAAACTATTGTATAATTCAGTCTATTTTAAAGAGCTTGTATACAACATGCATATTTTTCTGAGAATTTTCTTGGGGAAAGCTCACATATCTAGCTTTTGTCTAGGTGTTGGCTGAAAATAGAGGAACAGCAGCTTCAGACTGAAGGATAATGCTATTATCTCTCAACTCTACCTTCTCTACCCAAAAAGAGCTAATTTGGCACCTGTTTATACAGTTCTTTCTACAGCTGTTACTTCTCAAGATAATCAAGCATCTGCCCCCCACCCCCAAAACCATTGGCCTCTTTTTAGTCTTCTCTTGGCATTGATGCATTTGAGAGGAGAGAGTACATGCCAGAACACACACGACAGCACTACATGTATGATTTGGTTTGTACCATGATTTCTTCATGCAGGAGTGGTTAAAATAATTTCTCCATTAACAGTGTGATTAAAATCACAGCACTGTTATCTCAATACATCTACACATGGACAATATATTCGACAGAAAGGTATCATTTCTTGATTTTTCTACAATGATACATTAGAATTCTTAAGTATCAAATTTAAATAAGTTGCTAATGATGAATAATTTATTTCAAATTATTCATAATTTATGGTATAGCAGTTTATGGCATGTCTGTATATCATTATCCCAAGCAGCATTAAATTCAAATAGAGAAATCTAATAAATGGTAGCTATTCTTTGAGACATGGAGGCCAGATAGGACTGCTTGGTAAGTTCTGCTACTCACAGTGTCTGACAAAAGAGCAGAAAGCATCCAAAAATAAAAGTAAGGTGGTTTCATCCATAGACCAGTTACCTACAAAACGTCATCAGCTCTGGAAAGAAGTTTTATCTACCTTCTTTGTGGCCTGTCATGGTTCTTACTTGGGTGACAGCACAGGTAAAGTGAATAGCTAATCAAAAGTGGAAAACAAAACCCCTCACCTGCAGTGGCAAGGAAAGGGATGCTCATGGATTAGCAGCTTGAAATAACACTGTAAGTGCATTGTTATGTGATATAAAATAGTGGTTTGTGAAGATATAATACACCTGCTAATTAGTATTCACTAGGAAACAAATTGAGGTTTTCAACCATCAGACCCTGGAACGCTTGATTTGAATTCTGGTCCCTCCCTTGAAAAAGATAAAAGAAATAAGACCTCAGATTTTTAGTTCTGTGATGAGCTCAGGAACAGTGGCCAAGAATTTGGAATCATGCTATTTAATATTCAGAGTTCTTTTTTTCTTCCTTTAGTAAATTATGACCATCATTTCATTTCCTAAAAGCAGTATTCCTAAAAATGTACAGTCAGTTTAACTATTCAATAATATACATAAGGAAAGCATAAGATAATGCTGACATTCTTGGGAAGACTCATTACAGTCTCTCTCATTCTGGTGCTTATCTAGAACAGTAGTTTAACTAAAACACAAGAAAAAATCATCCAAGGTATTTTTATTAAGGATTATTTTTATGAAAGATAATTATTAAATCATCTCTTCTGCTACAATAATGCACTCCTTAGACAAGTGACATTTGAAAATCCTTGCTTCATATAATTTTAAACTCTGCAAAATCACTGACTAATACATTTCACAGTCCTGTTACAGTGTCTTATGGTTTCTACTTTATAGAGCCCCTGACTGCTATTATCTTCATTTATATGTGTCTATTGCATGAACTTGGCTTTTTCTTTGGTCTGAACAAGCAGACATTTACTTCTGGAAGTATTTGATATGGTTCTATTAAGTTCACCCTTTGGAAATGGTAATCCTAAAAGACTTACTTGGCTAGAACAAATTGCAAAATATGGCCAGAAGAGATTGTCAGATAGGACATTGAGACACTCAAAGTACCAATAAGATAGTGGAGGGTAAAAGAGTCTAGTCTAGCTTTACTAGCAAAATCAATACTTTCTTGATTTCTTGTTTAACTGCAGGTCTACACACAGCATATCAAAATAATTGTTTAAGAAATCACATATTCCAAGCATCTTTGTAGAGAAGAAGAATGAATAATGGCAATATTTTCAAAGTGAAAAAACCCTGTTTCTATGCAGATTTTGTGTGTGATCTGCTGCGATTTGTAGCTGAGGTTGCTGTTATTTCATGCCTTTTTTTACACAGACAAATTCACACACACATATTTTTAATAACTTACATTTGTTCATCATGTAGACCAATTTAAAGCAGGGAGGGGGTGGGTTGAAATTCATGCCACTCACATATTTTCTGTCAGTTTTCATACCTATTTTAGTACTTTATTTGATCTTTATCAATCAGGAATCTGAAGTTGCTCCAAAACCTCAGTGTCTCAAAAAATAATACACCAGCCACAAAGGAAAACAGAAAAATCTGTCATTGCTGAACAATGTTACATTCATACAACTGTCATCCATTTAGTTTATCTATTAAAAACCACAGGAAGAATAATCATCTGAGTTAGACTACTAAATTACAGCTCCATTTATAGCTGCTATATATTTAGCTGAAGAAGTTAAAAAAAAAAGATCTCTTGCAGTGAAAAACATATACCATAAAAACCCCACAACGTGCCTGATGCTACTCCTTAACTTCATTTGAGCCATGGCATATTTCAAATATAATAAAAGACTGTGATTAGGGCAGACAACTGATATACCCACTAAAGGGTCTGAAGAGCTCTTTGCTTTACAAGGTTCCATAAGAAATGGTCCCAGAGTCCTGTGCAGGCATGAGTGCTACAGAAGCCTTGTAGAAAAACTTACCTCTACCCAAATACACTTAGAGCCAAGAAGAAAATAAAAAACTTAAAATTTCATTTTACATCTGCAGATCTCGTCATCTTTTCCCTTTGCACTTGTGTATGATGACATCCTCACTCATGCTAACACCTCTGTGTTATGGACATTCTTAGCAGCAGTCTGAAGACAAGGTTATGTAAACTTAATTTAACCCTCGAGAAGCAGAAAGAGGACTAAAATGCAGATTATAACTTAGATGTAAGGTTTGTCAGTAAAAGAGGAAAACAAAACCAAATGGATGTATAGAAATCCAAATAACAAATAATCAATATAGGTCCATCTTGATAAGGCCTCTGCCACTACAGATGGGTTAAAATAGATCATATTATACAGCAGCATCTCTTCAACAAAGTAATCTGCCCCATTCAACTAAAAAACTGACATTTATCAAGCTTTTTAATTTTTTCTGTTTGTAATATGGGATAGTTGCAACTCACTACCCACATTTACGTATCTAATGCACACATTGATCCATCTTGCTGTCCCAAACAAGCATTTCTCCTCTCTATCTTAACAAAAGAAAAAACTGAGAACCTTAAACACAACTTGATAAGAGTTGAAATAAATTTTAAAAACTCCAACAGCCAGGAATATTTTATAGCATTCCTCTACTAATCCACCATATATAATACGTGGCATCAGCAAACCTAAGGGAAGAAGTGAACAGCCACTCCCAACACAGTAATCACAAGGTGTGAACACAAGTTATGAAGCTCTTAACAAAATCACTCAGTAACTTAAGGTCAACACATCCAAAGTTGTGCAAAGTTTCGTGTTTCTTAAAAATAAAGCATTTTTAGAGTTATTACAGGGTCCCAACTGCAATTTTCAAGTCTGCTGTGCACAATGGATGCTACAGTAAGGCTGGAAGAAGTATATCCAGCCCAAAGGAAGACGTAACCCTCATTTTGTGAACAGCTGTACATTTCCAAGGGGTTGGTAGGCTATTAATCTGAATAATTACCATTTTAAGACGGAAGAACTCACCAAATCAAGACCCCTCAAGGGCACGCATTTGTTTCTAAATGTATTTTTTTGAAGTTTTAGCAAACCCTGCCTAGGCCTCTGTGGTCCAGAGAAAACTGCCATGTCCTCTGTGGATTGAGGGGCTGCTCCTCACACCTTTCTGCACTTTATGTCCCTTCATATGAGGCTTCTGCTCCCCTGGCCTCTTTCATTCCACTGTCCCTCTCTCCCTGGCACCAGGTCAGTTATTGT
This sequence comes from Eulacestoma nigropectus, assembly GCA_013397775.1. Taxonomy (NCBI): domain Eukaryota; kingdom Metazoa; phylum Chordata; class Aves; order Passeriformes; genus Eulacestoma; species Eulacestoma nigropectus. Next base: position 1,584,197 of record VZTE01003316.1, on the reverse strand, counting down.
CCAAGGCAAAGAGTTTTCTCCCTCCTGGGAAATCACTCCTCTCCACTGATTCAGCAAAAACATTTCTTAAACTAGTAAGAGAAATTGAAATAGATAAAATAGATGTCATCTGTCATACAATGTTGAAACCTTTCAGTCTGTGGATATGCCTTTGTCCAGGAAAGCCTTGATGTCTAAACTAGTGGGGTCTTCTTGCTGAGGAGGGATTGTCTGCCTGAGCCAGCTGAGGACTACTCATCCTGTTCACAGCCTGCTCCAGACAGTCCTCCTTTCCACGGTGTGTGAGAACAAGCTCAAGACTGCAAATAGGCTCTGCACAACCAAGTCAGCCTCTCCCACCGCTAAGTTAAGCCAGTGGGAAGGGACTGCTGTCCTCAGCCCTTTGTGGCTGCTGCAGAGCATCAGGTATAAATACCTCAACCCTGCTGCTGCAGAGAATGAAGAATTTTGCTTCTCCTGCAGTTCTTGCCCTGGCCCTTCATCTCAGGACACTGTTCTTATATGGCTCAGTCTTGTTTCTAAAGCCTTCTAAAAATCTTATTTTATTAAATCTCCAAGGCACTGTTATAAACATAACAGAAGTAGCACTTAGTCATGCTGCCTATTTTCCCGTCTGCTTTACCTCAGAGGTACAGACTTTCACCTGTCAAAAGTGCTGTTGAATTTGCTGCTAGCACTGTGAGGGGTCTTTTATTATTATTATCATTCCATAACGGCTGACTGCCTGCAGGCTGCCTAAGGGCTGAAGTGTTGGGTTTCCTGGGTTACCCTTCCTTCCAAAACACGGCTAGTGCAGAAGAACATTGGGAAAGAAGTGATAAATATTTTTAGTAGAATTAAAAGTGAACACCCAGGGCTCTAAGAAAATATTTTGCCTTGAGGTGCATGCAAGTACTGATGTTACTGCTAAACACTCTTTACTCAAATTGGAGCAAATGGCCTTTTATGAATTGCAAATAGAAGAAATCCTTGCAGGAACCCTTCTGTTCTACCCCTTTTTCAAGAGCACCAAGTGTCCATGGGGTGGACACTGATCTCCTGATGCTACCCTATATCCATGGCAGCAAGGTACCACGTATGACAGAAACTCTTCCTGATTAATCAGCAAATTACATGCCAAGTCCCACTGCGTGCACGTGCATTTGTGCCCACACACTCAGCACTACAGGGCTGGATCAATAGGACTGTGTCCTGCTAGAAAACAGTTCAAGGGTCAGTCACCCATTAGGAATCCCACAACCACCCAGTGATTCCCTGTTCATCTTATCCAGTTTCAACCAATAGCCAGAAATTTCCAAATGCATTCATCCATTTGGACAGCAGCTGCAACACTCTGGTCAATACATAGGTTGATACGTAAGTTTCAATGGACAGACACGTTTCACCTTGACCTGTACACACCAAATCCATCATGCAGGGAAGCAAGAGGTGAAAAAATGATGGTAGCTTAGCTCTTGGCTGAGCTTTTATTTGATTTAACCTGTAAATAGACAAAACTACTTGATAAAACATATACATTAAATTAATGGACACATTCCGCTCTGCAGCTTTGCTTATTTTCATGCCTACTGTAAGACAACTTGATTTTGTGACAAAAGTTTGCCAGCCATCATATAGGTAAAAGATTTCTTTTCCCCCCGAACCTTCAGTCTTCTCTATGCTTATGATATTTAATTATGCAATTACAGACTTTTTTTTTTTTTTATTAACTGCTAACTCATTTTCCAGTGGGAACAATATTGTCTTGGAATAAATTAGAGATGTGTGCCAATAAAAGACAGAATTTTTTCATATTAAGAATTATGGATATTCCTGTTGAGAATGATAATAAGCAAAAAGAAATTGTAAAACTGAAAAGAAGAAAGAAAAAGATCACTACAGTTAAAGCAGGTCTCAGGAACTGAATTCTTTAATTAGATACTGCTGTGTAAAATTAAGAAAGTCCCTGAAATAAACTAGAAAAAATTATCACTATGTCTTCATTTGATTCGTGGCCAAACCTTGATGTCCAGCTGCTGAATATGCTCATCAGGAAATTTTGTTAATGCCTCCTGATTTCTGACAGATATATTGGGTGTTTTCCCAATGCAAAATACACTGAGATGTGGTCACATTTTCAGTGATTCGAATTGGTGCCCATTGGCTTTCAATCTTGTCACCTCATAACTGAGCAAAACACCAATAATTATACTACTTTGACTTAAAAACTTAAAAACATATATATTTTTTTTTTAAGTCTGATGCCTGAAGAGGCCACCTAAAAAACAGAGACTAGAAAGGAATAAGGGAATAAAGGTAGGTATTTATTTGAAGGACCTTCAAAGGTACACCCTGGGCAGGCCAAAGGCAACAGCCAAGATGGATGCCGAGTCATGAGTTCTTCACACTTTTATCAGTTTGGTTCATGTGCATACCAGGGTTAATTCTCCAATTAAAACTTCAGTTCATGATGTAATTACTCCAAGTTTACTCCTCCCCCCCCATGTTAGTTTACACATTTCGGGCCTAGGACAATCCAGGTATCCTTTGAGAGCAAGCTTAGAGAGGCTTTGTTATGTCTAACTAGCATGAGAGAACAGTAGTTAACAGGCTACAAGAAACTTCAGAGTTACACACTAGGCAGTACAGGATTTGAAAAATATAAAAGCTAAAACCCAAGGCATCAAGTCAAATATTAGAAACACCACATATAGTAGTAAATAAAAAAACCCAGAAAAAAATTGGAATTCCATCTTCAGAGCAGGATTTGAACAGCAGCCTAGAAACAAAAATGAACATATGGAACTAGAAAGAAAAACCAAAAATGATAAATGGCTGCTTCTTAAAGATATTTTGTACCTCAAGTGAGGCAAAAGAGAAAAAATATACCCTACTTTAAAACACTTCAGAATGCAAACATTTAAAGAAGCCTAAAGTCTGGCTTTGCCATTTGAATACCCAAATTTGCATTCCAAGTACAACATTAATATTGTTTTCCTTGATTTTAAGATTCAATAATACCATTCCCAATGGAAAAGGGATGGCATCTGACTGCAGGATTTTCTTTTACTTTGAGTATTAATTACCTGTCGCCACTTTATACAACAGTACTAAGACAGCATTTTCTTTTGTTGCATATTCAGCAAAACACATAGCGCCTGTTCCCTGGATGTCCAAGTACAAAAATACCTTTTTCCTTTGTCAAATTAGTCTTGTCTGTGCTCCTTAGTGCCATTTTGACGTGGTGGTAGAGGGTGGTAGCTGAGCTGCCCTTGAAACAAGATGATGTTTCTTGTAAATTCATCCAAGAGTCAAAGTTTTAATAGATTAATTAAACTTGTCAAACTCTTTAAAAGCATTTTTCCCCAAAGAAATTTATCACCTATGAAGTAATGAGCTAAAGTGCAATAGCTAATTACCTGCAGAACATCAGAAGTACAGAGCCTTTCACTGTAGGGTTACCCTGTTGCATTAGCCTATGAATCTGAAAAATAACCCATCATAATGTAGGAGAGGCATTAAGGAGATATCTTTAAGACTCCATAATACTCTTCCAAAAACAGTCATACTATAAGTTTTAGAAGGAATTAAATTTCAGATAGTACACCCACGCCTAATTTCATTTTATCTAAATTTTGTTGCCTATAAGCATCCTTCTGTTGATAGCCTTCAAGTTTGTCTATGTACAGTAGATGTACAGAATGGCAAATTATATGTACTCATCTCCTGTACTTTGTTCCAGCTTTAGATCCCTGTGAGGAACTATAAGCCATTTGATTTCTGAACGTATTTATAGCTACTTTTGCTTTTCACCTCTTTCTGTAAAGAAAGCTTTATCATTGGAAGTCAAAACAAAGCCAGACTTCATGCTTGGGGTACGTTTCAGCTACAGCATTTCTCCACACACACACACACAAAAAAAACCCCAAATGCATCAAACCAGAAAACCTACAAAATTGAAAGATTGCCTAAAAAAAAAAAACTAACCAAAAAAACCCCAAACCAAGTGGTCTCACTGGCTGAGTTACTGCATTTAAATCAACCACACTATTTTACTAACTGATGTAGTCCACACTGTTGAGAGGTTGGCATGGAATACACACCGAAGCTTTCCTCCCAAAGTTATTTAGGATTTCACACATTTAGGCAACAATAGCTTTAAAGGTAGAAAGATATAAAAGGAAATATAAAGTGCATCTTATTATTGAGTTGGTTAAAGAAAAAAAAAAAAAAAATCAAGGATTGTATGCCAAGATGGCCTGTTTCTCTCTCATTAAATGCAACATTAGACAAAATGTATGTCATATAGAGGTGGCATTATAAGAACATCTGTCACTTTTCATATTTTTGCTTTGACATAAACTAGCATTCAAATGAAAATAAAATATATTAGCAATTTTATTAACTTCATATTTAGTAACTGTGTCAAAAGTGCTTTTTTTTTCTCTCAGAGATATTTTAGGGATTCTCAACCTATTCATGCAACTGATACACATTTCATATGGTCTAATAAAAAAAAAATTGTTCCTGAAGCAGCTGCTTCATTTTTCATATCTCCCTACATTTCTGATTTCACTAGTACCAAGCTATTGCCAAGAAAAATATTAAATTTTCATACCAACTTGTGCTCTGCATTGTAAAATGTACTTGTGGGAGAGATACATTGTAGTTAACAATATTTTACCCAGTATCCTCTGCACAAAAGAATTGTTTGAACAACACATTTTCTTAGCATTCCATCCAAATCTATTTATATTTCCTTGAGTGATGTTATAAATATCTGTTGTATTTCTCTATCCTATAAGCTTGCTCATGCTTTATCATGTAGCAGCGAGTTTTCTGCATTGTTTAAGCTCCAAACTATTCTTTTTTCTAGAAAAAAATCTTTAGAATTGCTTCCTTATGAGGACTGATTATGCTTGCTGTCGATGGCAAGAAAAAAAAAAAGCACAGGTTGTATTGCTGAGCAAGCTTTAAGTGCAGCAGGTTAAAGAAGCTCTAATATCAAGACTGAAGAACCACATGCTTAATTAAAAGTGTCGTGTCATGCAATGTAATTTACTGCAAACACTGAGTTTTACTATAGGATATACACAGCAATATTTACAGCTTTTAATACAAAGCCGTTTAACGTGATTAGCAATGGAGATGAAAAGTTTCCTGGTCTAGCTCCTAACCAAGAAGCAGTAGTACCTAAAACAAACAGGAACACCAGCATTTCACAAGAAAAGGACAATTGCTGCACACAACTACTCCGACTAGGAGAAAGATGTTTTGTTGTTTGTTTGGGTTTTTTTTAAATATCTTACCCAAACATCACAGGAGACGGAGTAATTTCATGCAGATGATCAGAAAATGAGCCCAGAGACATGTTACAATATAAATGGGAAGGAGAGGCAAAGCAGCAAATATAGAACCGAAATGGCTAAAATCAAAGATACACAATCTTAAGATCAATACCAAAGGAACAATAGAAGGATGATATTGGAGTGGTCTCAACAGTAAAGCTCAGTAACTTAGGTGGCTGCACTCTATCCCCCAGGTCTGTAATTTAATGAAGTCAGCTATGAACAAACTGAGGCTTGAATTACAAACTCTTCCAAGAAAGCCACAGAAATCCCATTTCTCTCCTTGATGAGTCAAGAGCTCCTTCCTGCAAGAGCTACAAAACGTTTTTGTATGGCATTCATCAGAAACATGTGTCTAGCACAGGATATCTTCTTTATATACAGATTCCTGTCCTGAGCAGGTATCAGCCTGGCTTTTTAGCAGGAGCAGGTTTAAAGTGCTGATCCAGTAACAATTCCATGTATTTCTACAGTGTCTTCTACTACTGCCCCTCACCCATTTTACATATACACCTTCTGAGCAAGAAGAACCCCACAAAACCCAAACCCTGTTTTTGTTTCAGTTCTCCCTTTTGAGACCTGGGTCTCACAAAAACTTTCAGATACAATAAGATAATTTCTTCCCTTCCTTTTCCAATAAAAATCACATGAACATAGGAGTTTAGAGTAGCTGCCAGACCAGGTATTTCTACCATTAAGATAAACTGGAATTACAGGTGTTAAGGACAGACAGGGAAGAAAAAGAAGAAGGGGGATGGAGTGGGGAGCAAATAATTTGTCCGTCAGCTTTCTAGACACTTGTTTTATAATTGAGATCAAGCAACAATGCCTAAAGAAGCTGAAGTAAACAGGCTGAAATAGTGGAGCAGGTTGGCAATGCCATTCCTCAGAATATGGGTGAAAGAGCCAATGCACTCTGATTGCACAGAAGACCTTGCAGTGATTTGGTTTTATACAGCTTCAGGTTGCTGCTGACATATCATAAATACTACTGGAGATAAATAGGAGAAGAAAAACAAAAATGCAAGAAAAGCCTATTCACAAGCCACAACTCATCACAAACTGCTCCTACAGACAAACTGCAATTAAGTTTGTATCAAAGAATCAAAATCAGAATTTACAGCATAAGAAAATAAGAATTTTTTTCCTCTTGTCTTTTAAGACTTTTTTTCTTCTATGTTGTTTATACGAGAACAAAATTTGAGTGGGGCACATGTATCTACTTCACTCTGCTTTAATTAAAGGGATTCCCTAAGTGTTTTTCTTTTTTAATCTCTTCTCACAAAGAACGAACAGAAGTAATTTTTTTTTTCAGCCATACCTGAAAAGTACATGGTCATTTCTGCATTTATAAAATGCATTTCAAAGTCTGTCCTGCTTTTACAAGGCAAGAGCCTAATGGGAGAAAGAAGGAGGTCATGAAATAGCTGTACTTTTCCACACAAGTCTGCAGAGACTTGATCCGGCCTCAGCATTCAGATCTCCAAGTGCACAGAGATTCACCCTTATCAGCATTTCTTGCAGACAATCAAATTCAAATCACCTTTTGTAATTACATTATGAAATACTGTAACCTATTTTCTCTCTTTCTTTCTCCCCGCCTGCCACCACACAGAGCTGCCAATGTGAGCACTTCCTTTATCGGGATTTCGAGATTTTTACTCATTCACAGCTATCAAATCTCTGACACTTGGATATCCTTACGGACAGGAACTGCTCCAAGCAGTTCAATTTGGAATCAAAAAGGAAAGTGTGTGCCCAGCTATGAAAGTTCTGCCTTTAGTCACCACCACTCGTATTTACTTTGCACACACACCTCAGACACCCCTTTACAGGGAATCTGCAGGACACTAATTCGCCATTTCAAATAAAACTTCAAAGTTAATCTACTGCTACTCTACAACATCTGACATGTCTCTTCCTCCTAAATAGCTAATGAATCCCATTAATGTGATGAAAATTACAGGGATGATGTGTGTACGCAGAGCTACTTGACATGAACAAGGACAACCGATAGTACCCAGAGAATATGCAGCAGTTGGGATGTGCCTAGTTTTATAATTCTCTATTTTATGCACCTTCACCAAAAGAATATGCAGATATATCCACTAATATAAATGTATTTTGCAGCTACAGGTGTACACTGAGCAAATACACAAAACCAATATGTCAAGTTATTTACCAAAACACTCAAATACTAGCCCAAACACAAATTTTTGTGTTAGTATTTCAGTACATCTAACACTCAGTTATACAAGACTAATTTTATTTCAGGCCCCTACATCTGAATTTGAGCATTTAAGTCTACAAAATCTTAGATTTTTATTTAATTTTTAAGTTCAATTCTAAGAAATTTAGAGGGACTTTTCACAAGGATGTATATAGTGATAGGACAAGGAGAAAGAGCCTTTAGCTGAAGAAGGGTAGGTTTAAATCAGCTGCTAGGAAGAAATTCCCTCCTGTGTGGGGGCAAGGCACCAGAAGAGGTTGCCCAGAGAAATTTTGGACTCCTTATTTCTGGCAGTGTTTAAGGTGAGGTTGGATGGGAATCAGAGCAATCTGGATTAGTGGAAGGTGTCCCTGCCCATGATACAGGGATTTTGGAACTAGGTGAACTTAAAAGTCCCTTCCAACCCAAACCAGCCCATGATTCTATGAAAATAGGTTAGAAGATCCCAACTTTAATTCCTACCTCAGTGATAACTTTCCTGTCAAAACCAAGAAGTAATTTTTAAGCAGCAAGTAGAAGCCACATCCATTTACTGAAACTGCCTTGCCTCTCACCTGTTCTCCATGAACTTGATGATCACGTAAGTATTACTTCGTAAATCACTTATAAATTAGCAAAACCCCCTCCAAAACTACCCCCGAAAACAATAAGAGATGTAGATTTTTCCTGTAATGGATGTGGATATTTCTACAACTTGATTCATGATATTACCTATGAGCTGTACACTAGATTATGAATACTCTTGCAATACACAGTATAAAATATACAATGCATATAATTTTGTAATTATTATATGGATTTTATATATTATATAGCATAGTTATGTAATATAGATTTCTACTTCATACAGATATGTGGATGGTTTCTTTGCATATATTTGTAAATAAATGCAAGCATTTAGAAGCCAAAAAATTAAAATCATGTATCAAAAAACACTAGTCAACAACAAAAAGGAAGAGTAAATAGCTCCAAAGTAGAAAGAAATCCCTTCTAAGAGCAGCAACTGAGTGAAGAAAAGACTGTTTTCTAGGATGCCTAACATCAGGATTCGTTATCATTTAAATACATCCTCTAATACACTTAGTGTTTTGTGCTACATTTTACAAGATTAAGTGATCATACAATCTTTTATCTCAACTCTTTATTGCAAATCTCACAACAAGCCTCTTTCTTGCCAAAACATTGTCCCATGGTTCATGCATGATGCTAATTCCAGCTGAATGAATAAATCTGTTTACCTAGGCATAACAGGAAAAGTGCTGTTCATCAACTAAAGGATTCCCCAAAGAATGCCTTTATTTTTTTCCTGGACTTCTATCATTTTTCTAAACAGTTTCAACTCTGCATCAAAAGCCTAGATTATGAAGTTGTAAGGCACTCTTGAGGCCTTTGACAGAATGGATAGAATTGGAAATGTTAGCTTTACAGTCAAGGAGTTAAAAATCAAAGCACCTTATAAAAGGCACTAATTTTTATAAGTATTAATTACAAAGCAACTTTTCTTTTTAAAACATTTCTAAATGAAGACTAGCGGGTGGAAAGAATAGGAGTGCAAGTGGACTGAACCCAGAGAGTTCAGAGTACAGCTGAATGATGCACTTACTAAATGTGAGAATAATACAAGCCTCCCCATACGTGGATGTGTGCCAACTCCTAATTTACACCAAGAAGCAGCATAGGTGGGAATTAGGTCTCCATTTTTTGGTTTCTCATGCCTTCAGAAAAGAAATTCTACAACTGTAACACCAGGAAGTAATTAATCACTTTTAGTGTGTCTTTAGCTAATACATGTTCCAAACCAGTTTCTACCCAAAAGCACTATAGCCCTGCCTCGGCTGTACCTGTACTTACAGTGACAAAGAGAGATCTTCAGTTTCTAGGCCGGATACAAGAATTTTTCAAGTCTAGTCTCTTGCTGTATATTACATTCTGTTTGTTTATTGATTTTTATGCCAATAAGTTTAAAGGTTCAGATGCACCCTTAAGTTACACAGGAACGCATGGGAGCAGCCACATTGAGGTCTTTGGAAAAAGTAACACTGACAACCAGCATCAGCCAGGGAATTTGTCAGCAACTTCAACGTGGACATAAATTGCAGATAAATGATAGTTAAATGTCTTTCATACTCCCAGTACAAATGATACTAGAAGCTGAGCTAAGCAGCTATTTTGTTCTGTGAAGGAAAAGCAGGGTAAATAGCATGCTGTGTTCTCTGATAGTAAAATTCAGGTTAGTGTAAATCTTCTTCAGCTGAGACTTCAATTCTAACACAAGATCTAAACACAAGACTGCCTTTTTTCAGGGTCAAGCCTAAATTATAATGTTGAAAAATAACCCGTCAGCAGACTGTTATCTGTGCTTTAAAAGTCAGTTCACTTACCCACTTTTAATGAAAGCAAAGTGCATTTAAACTTGGATATCAGGATTTCAAGAAAAATTTCCTAATCCCTAATAATTAATTTATTCAGGGTGCATTTTCAGGATAGTTACCTGAAAAAGGGAATCCAGACACTGCTGGAATATTTCCTTGCTATGCAAAGGGACGCTACAAGCATTCAGAAAAAAATCCAAATAGTCTGATGATTGTAGCAGCCTGTTTAGAAGATAGATCCCATGCCCAGTGAGCATGCTCATTTCCAGACTACTATATAAAGGGCAATGACACAGCAGCTTCTCAACTCTTGTGTACCAGGCTGAGACTGCTCACGTGCCAAGAATAAATTTAGTTAAAACCCAAACCATTTTACATCTACTACAGTTTGGACCACACCTTTTCATATTCAGTCTTGCTTAAATAAAAACATAAATTAAAAAAAGAACAACAAAACACAAAAGTAGGGGTTTTTGTTGCTGTTGTTTGTGTGTCTTGGGTTTTTTTTTTTTTGCTGGTAGGAGTTTTTTTTGATTTTGTGTTTGGGCTTGTTTGGATTTGAGGTTTGTCTGTCTTCCTCTCAATTGTATGAATTGTATGCTGGATCTCTGAATCCATCTTCACACACCTACCAACTAGAACAAAACAAAGCTCCAACACCAATGAAGGAAACATTTAGAAGCAGCTATATCAGAAATAGCTGTAGCTGGTATTCATTCTCACTTTGGATAAATTCTTGTCTTTTTCTGAAATACAGGCATGGCACTAGGATACAGCCTGTTATTTTCAGCTCTTTCTACAATCTGAGCAGACCTCCTGGTATCACTCATTTGCCAGGCTATAAACTTCTAGGTTCTTTTAACATGTTTCCTGCTAACATTTTGAAGAACTCTTCAAAGTCAGTTTCTTTTTCAAGTTATTTTTCCATCCTTTACTATTATATTTTTTAATTAAATGAATTATATTAATCAGAGCTATAAAGTGTTCTTTGAAGAGTTTTATGACCTCTTCAATCATCAAATTACATTCTTCATTTAACAGCAAGGTTTCTCCCAATAGTCTTACATTTTTACATTATTCGTACTGTTAAAGTGCTTGTTAAACAATGTTTGCAGCCTATGGTCCCCAAAATTTCTCTCAAAAAACTAGTGCCTAGGCTGCATCAATTGTGCTGTGCTTTTATCTTTTTCCTTCATTTAGCTTGAGGATCTAGGATGGAGAAAAGTGCCCAAGGTTGAACATATGATTTTTTTCCCTGCATCAAACTATTCATAACCCCAAACCCAAGAAGTACATGGTGCAACACTCTGTGGTACAAGAAGCAATTCCTCTGAACACTTTGCAACAGACTATTTCCCTGCAGCCTGTTCCAGAAGGCAAATCAAAACTTTTCTCCATGTCCCTAAAAGTCACCTTGAGCAGACCTCAAGCTGGATAATAGCATTCCCCTCTATTACCTGCTGCTCCTCCACTTTTCTTCAGCCCCTGCTACCACCTGCCTCTGCCCACACTCCACTAAGATGTTGACTCAGGTTATTTTTGTTCCTTTGTCCTACACCTGGGTCTTGGTTTTTAACTCACTTGCTTAATTTTGTAAGGCACTTCCAGATACATTCGATCTGGAAAACAGTGGTATATTTAAAGGGGTTTGATATTGTTGGTTTATTTAAGGTTTGGTTTTTGTGGCTTTTTAAACTGGTTTTGTTTCCTTGTTTCTTTTTTTTTTTTTCTTTGAGGTGTTTTTTTGGGAGTTTTTTTTTGGTGGGGTTTGTTTGCTAGTATTGATGTTTGGTTTTTTAGCAGGTCCAGTTACAAAACAGAACAGTATTTCACCCGAGGCCTCAAGTCCAGAAAAGCACAACAGCTGCCTGCCATCCATATGGATCCACCTGTCTAAACAGCCGCCAAAAGAGCACTGTTTCCATTTCTTCCTGATGCAAAGGTTTTGGAATCAAAACAATTCAAGCCCCATTTCCATGACACAGTTGCCTAAAGAGATATTTCCCATTTGATTTTCTAATAAAAGTCATGTTAAGTGACAGACAGCAAAACATAGTATGGTATCTTCACCTGGCTCCATTTTAAGTCTACAGAGAATTAAGAATGAAATTTAGAAGTGAAAATATATATCTTTGAAAACAAAAGGGTTTGTGAACTCCTGAAGGCAGAAAAAACCACTGAATATAAAGTATTTAAAAGCATTATTCATTTCATAAGACTACATTTGGAAGTATAATTCAAGATGTAGAGAAAGCACTAAACAGAAAATGTCAATCAAGCTAAAACATTTAAAAAATTCAGATATATTCTTTTTATTTACTTGAACCATTTCCAAATGCCAAATGTTTGGCAAACTTAATGAAGTTTCAATATCCCTAAATTTAAAATTGAGTTTGCCCTGGAAACTCTCACAAATTCTTCCAACTTTAAAAAACTTCTTCTATCTTTCACGATGAGCTTTTGAACAGGAAGGAAACTTGTACCAAGCCACTCTGGGATGAGTCAGTCACCCTATACTTCAAATGACAACTCATTTTTCCTTCACCAAGGCTGAAACAACACTTATCTGATGGAGCAGCATGCACCACTCTGCCTCAGTCTGTCAGGTCTGAAAGGATTACCTTCAAATATATTTTTACATTCAGAAGACTGAAATACCATGGTTTTTTGAGCGATCAAAAGATTTCAACTTAGTTAGTACCAACTTATATTTGAGTAGTGCCTATAATATAATTTCAGAATCACATGTTATTATTTTTTTTTTGAAGGGACCTGATAAATATTATTTATTTCAGATTTCAAAGTCACTCAGTTTCCCCAGAATACCACCTTTTCAGATGTCTTTGTCCCAGCACCCTGACACCAAGCACTTAAATGTGAAGAAGCAATTCCTTGCTCCCTGAAACAAGGAAATCTAAACCCCATGAGAATGAGACTTCATCTTCTGCACAATTTACTTGTAATGTGAAAAATGCAATAAAAATAGGCAAAATATTTTTCAACTCTAGTTAGAACTGACTTCATAAGATAGAAAAACACCATAAACAATATTTCACAGGGCAGCAAAGAGTCTATTCCTTCGCATTTGAAGTACTAAATTATGAAAGCAAATGTCTTGGTTTAAGACAATTTAAGAGACGCTCTAAAACGAGTCACCTACCCTCTAGTTTAACCAATCTCTTTCAACCAATAAGGAAAAATGAATACAAATAGAAATAAGTGAAAAAATAACAGTTTGCTAAAAAAAAAAAAGAAATAGCAACAGGCAAAAAAATAACAGTAAACTACTAGATACAAAATCGTTAAATGTTAACTCCCTGGTGAAAAAGGGACAAATGGTGGAGTAACCCTCAGTTACCCAGTCAAGGGCTAGAACTCCGCTCACTCTGCCCTTGGTTCCATTTTCCAGCCACAGGCTTTCAAGGAGAGAGTAACAATTTCGGGCACAGATTGATATGGAACACCACGACATTTTGGGGTACCCAGGATGGCAAACATCCCCTAAGCCGATGTCTGCTGTTCGGCTGTGTCCGTGGAGCCTATTGTTCCCCCGAAAAGGGATCTGCTCTTTCACAGCCGTGATGGAACGCGCGGTGTACTTGGCAACGAGAGTGCTGAGCGACAACACCTCGCAAATTTAGCTGTGTTAGTGAAAGACATTATCGCCTTCAGCTGTCTTTTTTTGCCACCCTTCTGCAAGAGGTTGCTGCCCCCACAGCATAAGCCAGGGGAAGAGAGCACGCTGCTCGCCTTGCCCACACACGGGTACAAAACCTGGAGCTGCTGCCAGCTCCCACTCATGAGCGTCTCAAAACTCCAAAATCTGCACTGCAGTGCAAGAGGTGCAGAGCCAGCTCCCCTAAGAGTTTGGGGGGTGCTGAACTGTCCCTGTCAGCGTTGCTGGTGTAGCTGTCTCTACCCTATGGATCAGCCGCCTGCTGACAACTTGCAAGGGCAAAGGAAGACAAGTTTTAACACATCTTCCACCCGCAGACCTTCTTCGTGAAACAGTAATTAGGAACTTTCTTTTTCTGTGAACATCCTTCAGCTAAACATTTCTTTCTGTAACAGGTCGTGTTGACAAAAAGGCAAGATAGAGGAATTTTAAAGCTGGTAACTTTTAAACATACATTAGCATTTATATGAGTATTTCCTTAGCACCAAATAAAGCCTAATGAAATCCGCTAATCAAATCTGAGTTTCTTTCATTATCCTCAAAACCCCAGTAGTCTTTCTCTATTATATTATAGTGTGATACTGTAACTATGATATAGCATACTCTACTACAACAGTCTGTACCTGATAGAAAGAAACATCTGTAAGTGTATTAGAACTTTCTTTGTGAGTTTTTAATGCAAACTAAAATCTAAGTTTTCCCCATTGTTACTTACATTTTAAAGACCTCTGTCACTTTTCCTGCTCAAATATATTTCATTAAACAGGAGCAAGGTCAGCTGCTGCATGAAATATGCAGCTGAGCTTCCTCTAAAATAATATTTATCACACGAAGTAAAGTTGAATGAAGACTTACTTACAAGATATCTTGTCAGATATATATGTGATATTAAAGAAACACTGTAGCATATACTTGATTAGTAACTGTTAACAAACAGATTCAGTCATTCCAATTTTGCAAGTGGGTTTTTCCTTCCTGAATGACCTGTGGTACCTGCCCTGTCCCCTACACACACACAAATGGTAACAAGAGCAGAGCAATGCCTATGAGTTAGGTGGCTACTTATTTATTGTCCTTAACGAGTCACAAATGCAGTAATGGCATGGACATATCAAAAGAGAATAAAACAGACTTTTCATAAATATTTGGGTTTTGTCTCTTTAAAAATATTTTCCTTCTCTTCCTGGAAGAACAAATCTGTAGATCGGTTCTTAATAAGACCTTGTATCTCCTTGATTGGATCCTTCCAGCAGCCAAGAGACTGTATCTGCAAGAGATTCCCCTGAAGCTCATTTTGAAATTGAAAATATTTACTATAGAATTGAAATAATATCATGGGGCTCAGAGAAGATTTATCTATTATCTCCAATAGATGCAATCCTAAGTAGACCCTTATTTATTTCACATCAGTCACATTGTTTTATCACTGTGAAAGATGCAGAATAAACTTATTTAAAAATAACTCAGTCTCTCACCCACCAACTAGGCTTTCAAGAAAGCAGTCTAGTACACATATTCTTATATCTCCACTAAAAATGTATTGTTCTTGTCTAGCAAGTTTGAGACTGACTAGTCTCAAATTCTCATTTGGAGACAGAAGGATAGGATTTTCCTACTGTTCATACAGACATTGGACTGAGAAATGTAACAAGTAACTAAAAAACTTCTAATACGCAGTGTGAAGACCTAGATCTGCTAATAGACAGGGAGAGGAAGGCATAACTGCCTTTTTCCAGGCTGTGATTCCTTGGCAGGCACAGGCAGGCTCCCAGCCGCTACTGTGATCCTGCTTTCTGTCCCTGGCACTTATCTGTGAGGAGCTCTCTGAGTTTGCTAAGCCAAGCTACTGACACAAAACTGTAAGTTCAAGTTTGCTTTCTGCTCACTCGGTGAACTGAAATGGTTTATTCAGGGTCAAAGAGGACAGAGTGAAAGGAGCAGAGGTTGCATTAAAGGTCAGTGTTTATTCTTGGCTTGAGCCATTTGTGGGTTATTGGCCACATCCTAAGTAAGCACAGACAGTGAGGGGTGACACAGGATGGGAGGAGCCCACGGCACAGCGCACATGACATAATGCACCCCAACATTGCTGCTCCTGAGATAAGCTTTTGCTTCAGATTTCTTCTTGTTACGCTGTCTTGTTTCCTTTTAAACAAAAAGCGAAAGAAATTTCAGGTGCAAAAACTTCAGCAGCTCACCTTACATCAGAATATGACCTCCTAATCTGATGCTCGTGGCACAGCTCAATAGATTTTTAAATAGTATGTAGGCAACTGTAAGTAGATGGTCCAAGAGGTTCCTATTAGTGTATCTTGGGTTGGGTTTTTTTTCCCCCTCTTACTGTAAATGCTCTTTGCTTCCAGTATTGGTTGAAATTTTGCTAGGCATGGAGGAACACACACCTAAAAGAAATTAGTTAAAAACATAGATGTCATCTCCCCACAGACTTCAGGGACGTTGTGTTCAACACAACTCCCTACAGAGAGGTTACAAATAAATTCACATATATTGCATTTATGATGCATCCACACACAGTAAGTTTCCTCTGCCTCCAGTACTAACATGATTACTGCTCTGCAGGAGAAATTATTTTGAAAACCCAAAAAAGGTTGCGCTGCTTTTGACTCCCACCAGGACTTCTGTTTGCAGACACTCAGGGTTACCACATGGTATCCCAAACAGAAATCCCTAAAGGATCAAAACAAAATGCATTTGGGCCACACCCATAACAGCACATACATCCATGCTCTCCAGCCCCATGCAGACTCTCTCATGCCCACTGCACTTAGGTCCCTGACCCCCAGGCACAGGAGCAGCAGCCATGCTGGCCCCAGGACAGCCCCGGACTATGCCATCCCCCAGAAATGCTCAGGCATCACTGGAAAAGCATCCAATGGTTTGAGTTGGAAAAGACCTTAAAGTTCATCTAGTCCCAACCCCACTGTGCCATGGATAAGGACACTTTCCACTAGACCAGGTTACCCAGAGCTGCATCCAGCCTGCCCTTGAACACCTCCAGGGATGGGGCCTGGACCAAAATCATGCCATGGATCATCCTAACAGTTAATAAAGTGACCAAATCAAATGCCAGTTCTCAAACTATACTTAAACCGTATTTTTTGCTAATAAAGATATATCCTTGGTGCCTGCATACTAACAGCAAATTCGATTTTGGCAATCTTTAAGTTTGGGGTTTTTTTTTCCTTCCTGCTCCCCCTCTTAAAATTTAAGAATGCTTTTCCACATTTTAGCCCTCTTCAAGGTCTGACGGTAAAAGGCAGAGATATCCTGGGTATATACAACTAAAAAGTACCCAGTTAAGTTCCCTCCATATTTTACTTAATTCATTCCAAGTGAGTATGATTCAGGGAGAGCAGGGAAAACAATAGGACTGAATCTGGTGCTTTTATATGCAGCAAGATCAAGGCTTTTATGGTACACAGGAGTGAAAAGCGTGATGACTCACCAAAACACTGCAAGCTCCTACAGCACTCAGCAGTAAATTCAAGAGCTGATGCACTGGGTGGATTCTATTTCTATTGCCAACAATTAAAAGCACACCAATAGCTACTTTCAAGTAGGTGCTTTGAAGCAACACACTTGGGCCTCTCAACAATTGTTGACTTTGCTATCCTGCTAGACATAGCCCTAATTCCGATGTGTGTAACAGATCCAATCTATGGAAATCCTAGAGCCTACTTCACTGAAAAGAGAGATGAGTATAAAACTACCACTTGAGAAGGTGGTTGCCCCACAGATGATCGTAGAGCAGAAACCAAGAGCTCCAAAATGGAATTAAAAACAAGTATTATACTTAAATGAATACACAGAAAAATCATCAGTGGGCAACATGCAGGGGGAAAACCATGAGGAATTTTTAATCTTAAATATTTACCCTCCCATTGTATTAAGGCTATCAATTCATGGTCTTTGAGAAACTCCCTGTTCTTAAACAAGTTTGATATTTCTCTTTTGATACCATCAACATACTCTGGAAATATTAACAGACTGTTTAGAAAAATAATTCAAAATAGTGAGGAAAAACCAGGAGGGGATTAAGACTGTCAATTCGAGTACCAGGTGTCCTACAAAAAGGTATTTTCTTGCTGGACATGTCGAGGGGCAGTTCAGTGCTAAAACTCAACCCTCCCGCACCTCCCCCGTAACTTTACTCAGCCCGACATCTTTTCCCTCATCAGGCTTATCCTTATCACCATCAATAATAATTTTCTGCACAGCAGAAGTTGTGCCAGGCTTGTAATCACTGCCAGGCTCCTCTGGCAGAAAAATCACTCTCTGACTCTAACAGCTTTAGAGAGGCTGTGACAAGCATGGCAGTGATATGTTGACAATCATTTTGAAATGTAAAGAGCTTGTTATGGACATACACTAAAAGAAAAAGCCATTTACTTTTCTGCGTTAAAAACTTTTCTTTTTAAAGAAATATCATTCCTAGTTAAGTCAGTAAAAAAATAAAAAAGTCTTTCATCTGTAGCAAAGGAAAGTAGTTACAGAAAGTGATGGAATAGGTTTGTAGAATATCGTAGAAAAATATGTCTAGAACTAAATGATTTTTCTTAGTGAGTAATACCAACTTCGTGGTGGGGAGGGAAGTGCACGATGTCATTTTAAGGAAAAACTATTTGTTTGAGCAGGCTGAGGGGAGGAGGGGATGGCGTGCTAACTCTACAACAAAAGAATATTCCCTTGACCAGAATTTCGGCTACTACACTGCAGGGTCCAAGCACTGCTTGGGTCCAGGAGCCAACACAGATTCAGAGGCAAGAACTGAGGAGTATCATAGGCTATGACAGTCATTGTTTCCCTGCGTTTTTCAGACAGAAGAGGCAAAATAAAGATGATTTCTATCGCAGAGTTGAGATATGTGCCACTACAACATTTTCAGAGTTTGGGAAGAATCACACATCAGGCTATGAATCCTTGATCTCCCCTCAAATTTTGGCTAAAGAAAAAAAAAAAAAAAATAAATCTGTCCTATTTCTTCCAAATGAAGTAAGAGAAAATAAAAAAGCTATGCTGAGGCATAAAACCTTATTCTGCCCTGCATGTTGAATATTTGCCAAACCCAACTCTGAGTCCATACCATCAAAACCCTTCAGTAACACCACTGGTAATTATTACTGATTTACCACAGTAGGCAGGTCTTTGTTGAGCACAGAAGAGCGTAATGAAGTTTTGGAGAATAATCACTGGGGTAGTTATGGGCTTAGGCAGTGCGAAAACTGTGTAAAAGCTGGGGAAGAGTCAAGTGTGAAGGGTCCATCAGATGTGTAACTGCTGCACAATTCATCTGCATAGCCAAATACAAGAGAAGAAAGTCACTCTGCATTTCTATATATACTGAATAGAAGGCAATCTACTACCTTATATAACTTCTCTAGCAAAATATTAAGAAAAACAGATTTCCAAGTTCTCCAAGCATACTTAACCTATACAATAACAACCTTACCTAAAGATGACCTGAAGGTTCTTTTTAAAAAGCTACAAACTATTCTTAAATTCTATTTTCTTTCATTTCAAAGATACAACTAACTCCAAAGCTAGACAATTTTTTTCCTTTTCTTTCTTTTTGCTTCTTAAATTTTTGGTATCCCAGTGGAAATAGTACTGAACATCCAGAAACTCATTATACCACAATTAAAAAACAGTTTCATTACCTATTTCTCGCCATATGTTCAAGTAATTACAATCAGTGTTAAAATCTTGTAATTATAGTTTGTAAAAAATTAACTGTATGACAGACACTTCTTTGCCTCATATTTTAGTAATGCTAGTTATTAATTATTTGCACTTCTCCAATGCCTAAAGGCCATTTCAGTAAGAAAATACATGTAGTAAAAAGAGAGACCATGAGGGATCTCTTTTAAAAACTGGGCTGTATTTTTCTTAAATCCATCTCATCTAAGATCAGAGATATCAGGCTGTACAATTACCATAAAGCATTAGTAAAGGATAAAGTTAGATTCTTGTATTTCCATGTTTTGCCACATTTCGTTTGAATTAATTCTCAATTCTCTGACTTTAATACATGAAACATTAGAAGGACTTAGACCCTTAAGGCTACTTAAACTGCTGCATTTTTCTCCTGGCCCTTAACTCTGCTGGGACTTTTTTCTCAAATTAAAGAAAAAATGTCCCTTTTCTGGCATGCATTTCCTCATTTTTTATTTTGCTTCTTTAAATTCATGTTATATTTTCTAGAGCTATAATAAATAGGGGAAAAAAAAACCAAAACAATTTCCCCGATTTTTACCACTTTAGAGCCTCAAGAAAATATATATATATTTAGATATATACAGTGCACGTATGTATATATATATAGCACTGCACTATGCCATATGAACAAAAGCCTAGCTCCAATGAAGTTCTAAAATATGCATACTATTTTACTTTTTCCATAAATAAATGGAATTAACCTTCACGAATTCCCTAGCAGAATCAAGAATTCACTTATCTTTTCGCACTAAAATTATAAAGTAATTTTTAAAAAAATCTTTAATGAAGATAAAGCATCAGTGACCATTGTGAAGTATATGTTTGTTTCTAATGATCAGACTTTCTGCAGAGAAGTCCTTATGACATCTGGATTCAGGTTTCAGCATCTTTGTTTCATACAGATGTTTTAACTGGTAAGTTGTCATGCTGGATGACATGCTTTTAGCAGCAACACAGAACAAAATTACATTCTCAGAGTTTCTGATTTTTAGCACAGACAAATTGTTCCAGAGAATGAAATCCCCTTCTTTCTAATACATTTGACAGTATTTCTAATATTTATTTAACACTTATCTGCTTTTTTCCCCCCCATAAGTGGGTTAAGAAGGAAGTGGTGGTGGTGGTTGTTTTAGTCTTAAATGACAAATGTCCAGGAAGATATTCCTTTTAAATATTTTCTGATATACCAACTTTTTCTGAATTATGTTGTAAAATTTTCTTAACGCAAATGCATAAGAAGGTAACAGCAAAAGTTACCATAACACCTCTGCATGGACCTGATGAAATTTCTCTATGCTTCAGAAAATGAAGTAGCATTTTCTAATCTGCTTAATCTTAGAGAAATGTTTCCTATGTGTTGACCACACATTGGCATATTCTTGCACACTCTTCTTTTAATTTTCACCGCATTTCTGGCAGACATACTCTTAAAATTGCATATATACGTATAAGAACGTAAATATATAAAGTCCAATCACAACAGAAAGGACCATCACTTCAAAAATAAAACATCTTCCAAGTTTTCCACTCTGACATGAAGAAGTTAGCAAAAGCAAGATGAATTCACCAAACTTTCCAGTACCTCTAAAGACACATTACCACCAGAACCTGTTCTTAATGATGTATGATAATTTTTAGTCATGACCTGATTCTGTAATCTTCCTGAACTCTGAACTCACAGCAGTTCTGGGAAACAACATTCCTTTACAGGTTTCATAAAAGATCCCTTGAAAAAAGTTTAAAAATTGAAGATCATCAACTAAAATTTAAATTCTACCCTACATATCTGTTATCTAAGCCTAAAGAGTAGGAAGCAAGGCACTCAATCTTTAATAGACACACCTTAAAGACAACAAAGGCAACACATTTAAAAGACACCAAAAGCATTTAGTGCATTGCTTCCAAGATGCAGAATACGTTAGCCTAGCCTTATGGTTACCTTATAATGAACTCCAGTTTCACTGTGAAATTAATAATTATTCACCACGTATTTAGGTTTAAAACCTTCACAGGCATGAGATTTTCTTTTAATTATTTCTTTATTAGATCCAATTTCATTTTCCCTTTGGAGTAAACTCTAGAAGCAGACATGAGTGTTCAACACCCCAAAACGGGGCTCAGGAGACCCTTCTAAAGCAACAAGCTACACTAAAATGAGTACCAAAGAGGAACAATATTCCAGGGAGGAAGACAACAGTGGTATGGATGTAGTATGGAATGGCACAGCACCGCTACATGGCTTTACTCTGAGATGACCCCATATCACCACGGTCAGGTCCACTGAAGCTCTTGGACTGAAACAATTTACTGGGGCGTTCATTTCCTACAGAGAATTTCTCAAGAACCTCAGTGTCTAGGTTTTGACAGATGAAACTCAGTTCCTGAAGTCAAAGACATCTCTGGAAATTGAAGTCTAGCACAAACCTACCACTGCAGCTCCTGGCACTGCAGATGAAATAAAAATAGGGAGCTGCCTGAAGGCCCCTGTCAGATTCCACTGCTGCAGGGCTTGTCACCTTTCAAGAACAGAATTTGTGATGGGGAATACTCATATTTTGGGCTTTTCCATCTTCTTGCCCTTCAGATATTTGGTCCTCATCGTCTCAGACATCAATAAGATAGTTTCTGACCTTTGTAGATGGTTACTGGGTTCTTAGATAAGAAAAACTGCACAGACAAAGTGAGAGCACTGGAGAGCATCTGAAAGTTGTCCTCCATGGCCAATAGTATCCAGGTCACCTTTTCAGTGATACCATAAGGCCAAGATTACCTGGGTAACTGTGTCAGAAATACCAGATTTGGGTATGGATTTACTAAAACTGGCAGAAACAAGGGAAAAGTAATTATGGATAGGTTAACTGGGAGAAGGACAAAGTCAGGAAAATACAAAGGTGCTGAAAAGGAGAGTGAAAAAAAATAAGAAGTCTCTTGTATAATCAGGGCTGTCTGAGGATAAATGTGCCAGCCCTGTGCTTTATCCCTGCAGATTTAATAAGCACAATAAACCAAACCTGCTGCTCTGATAATATCACAGGGGCTGAACCCATTTCTGCAGTCAGGAGAACGAGCATGGCAAGAGAAAATACTTTCCCCTGCAAGCACAAGGAAGAACTCTAGGGGGGCTGATCCAGTGTCCTGTTGTCACTTCAACAGGATCAGTACCCACAGAATCAACATCTTCCCAGTCCTTCCCAATACACTGCTGTATCCTGTCTGCTTTTATGTTCTGTATCTGTTAAAAGTCACACTTCAGGAAGGAGAGTGATACTACTGTAGTTAAAGCTGTTATGCTGTCACTATAAAAAAAAGTATAATTAGATTTTTCATTTGATTTTCAGGTTGATTTGACATTCAGAGCATTTTCCTTGCTTTGGTTTATGATGGGATCACACTATATAGAATTGTCATTTAATGAATGACAGATTACTGATTTAGTTTCATGATCTTTTACTGAGTTATATAGGCAGGAACACAGCATGAATTTTATGCTAGCTAATGAAGTATCTGGTCTATTAAAACAAGATTTCAATCAGAATTTCCCATTTTTTTGGAAATATACTCTTTTTGAGACTACATGCTTGAATTTACTTTCAATTTGCTTTTTAGTTCACTGTGTAACCATGGCTACTTCTACCTTAAATAGATTATTCCTATATTTAATGGACAACACATATAACCTGGATCCTACAGTTTGCATGTTTTTCCTGATTAAGCATCCATAGATGTGAACAATCTTCTGACTCATTTTGCCAAAGATGCAAGGGATTACTTTGTTTTCTGTTGCAGACATTCTCAGGATGACCCTTTCATTGCAGAGTTAACCTATCTGAATTACCAACCCATTAAATTAAATGAATTGTCAAAGCTGAATCTGACAATCCTGTACAAAAAGCTATTCATCAAGAGATTTGTAATGCAAGCGAACAATGAGAACTTAAAGCAGCAATATTAAGGTCTGTAAAAGTACTGCCAATTAGCGCTGTAATATTTCTAATGTCATACTTTTGCAGCTCCTAATAGTGCCATTCATTTAACATGTTCCATAGGACATGGACTTAACCTGAAAGCTTTATGGCAAACATCATGAGCTTTGATATAGTTCAGACCGCAATTTTTCCAGTTTGTATTTTCAAAGATTAGCTAATCCTTCTATAAATTGCATGTTCAAACATAGCCTCTTAAGTACATGGACACAGAACTCCCACAGCTGAATTATCCTTCAGTATCCAGCCGTAATACATGCAATTCCCACATAGCGCTGTAGCAACTCCAGCAACACATTAACTTTCCTTCTTACTGCCTCTCCCCAGAAGAGTTCAGTTAGTCCAAAGATGTCTTCAAGACCACTTTGTTTTGTTTGAAATGTGGAAGCTACGAGCAAATGGAAGAGAACCCACACCTATATTGTTGCTCTTGACTTCTTTTCATTTCAGATACTGGAAGCACCTCATCTGCTTACTCCTGCTTTTGTTGCCAGCCTCGCCCAAAGACTCTTTCTCAGTCCACTGGGTGTTGGTCTGAAGTCCTCAGAATTCACACAGTGCATCCTGTTGGGAGTCAGCCCTAGGATTTTTTAAGGTTTGCTCACTACAACCTTTCCTAGACCACGGGCAAGGTGATGTTTTCTCATCACAGACACACATGGTAGCTGGGAACTGCCACTCTAAACATCAGTATTCTCAACTTCAGTACTGCTTCCACATCTTTTTGTCCCTCAGGAGGCTCAAAGCAGTAGATACCAGGTATAAGAATACAGTTCTAGCTAACAAAAGATTAAGCTATAGCATTGAGTGCAAAGTCTCACTCCTACTGATAACTCAAACACCACGGAGGCTTCAAAGAGTTTTTTAAGAGGAACTGAACCACAAGAGAATAATCCTGAGTCCTGACCATGCTCTGCATATATTTATGCATAGAAACAATGCTAGTGACACAAACTACTAATAATTTGCACACAATTTACTTTAGTAGCAAAACAGTCTAAAATTTCCTAGAAAATAAGTCAGCACAAGCATCAGTGGCCCTGTCCTAATGCACTTCAAGGATGATACACTGTGTGATTGAACACACAGTGAGGAGCGACAGGAAAATATTTAAGATTTAATCAGGCCACATTTTCCTTCCTGAGATTAGTTCATTAATCTCTGCATCTCTTCAAAGCTGTCACAACAGGATTTGTCTTCTCAACTGTTTATTTGTTTAAAGAACAAAGAGAGATATATAAATCATTATTTTCTTTTTCCCTCCTCCCCCCAAGTTGTCCAGAATATTTATAGGTTCTTCTAGATCAGGCAGTGTCTCCTATAATCACTGTAGATATGTGAATAAAGTCATCTTATTAAACTTTTGCCTCTACATGCCAGTAAGGTGCTTTGGTAAGCCCAAACTAAAACTAGACAAAAATAAAATGCATTAGTCCATTATATAAACAATAGAAAATTTTGTTTCAAAACTTCTGAGCATTTCAGTAATACTTTTCAAGGCTTTTTTTTTCTTTTCCATTCTGAGAAAGAAAAAACATTTCATTTTATGTAAGAGAAAAAACAAAGTTTCGTATAGAACTCATGAAAACACCCAATGGAAGTTCCACAAGACTTATTCTCTGCTGGGTTCCCCAAAGACTTAAACATAAGCTAATAGAATGATTTTGTAAAACTATTATTAGAATAAGTTTTTTTTTAAAATCATCAGCTAAAGCAAACTTCCTCCTTCTATTCATATCACAGGAAAACTGTGTACTTTTATTATTCACTATTGCTATAATTTTTTTTTCATTAAACTACCATTTGATTTCCTCTATTTCTTGGTTTGGTTAGTGAACAAAAAAGAAATACAGAAATTATTTTTCATTTCAATAAATCAGTTAAAAACTTGCTGACTTTCTGCATAATTTAATATAGCATATTTATAGCTTCAAATGAATTAATCACACAGGCAAATTACAGACATCATTAGTCAATTATGCATACCACCACAGGGCGTGCAAATGCAAGACTCCAATCATACAAGATGTCTTCAAGTGTTACTGAAAAGAGCTTTAAAAACCATGGGCTAAAGTCATACTTGCCATGAATATCTGAAATTCCTTGAAGTTTACAGTATTTCTCTCCAGCGGAATGAAACAATTTAGCCACTTACCTCTAAGCTTTTTGATAATTTCATTTCTACCAAATCTGATCTGTTTGTAGAATGTAAATACAATTAGCTCCTCAAGTACAGATTGTTTGGGGGGTTTGGGCACCAGAAGCTTTAGCTCTATATTTGATTAAATAATTATTTCCTTCACCTGCTGCACATTTCAGTGCAATGGAGAAAAGTGGGTTTTGTGTCAGAAAAGATTCTTTAAGATACCCCATAGAGCCAAGAACTCCTAGTTAGATGTGTACAATTAAAATCTTTATCTAAAGGAAATAATTAAAAGTTTTGTTACTACCACATTAAATTTAAAAGTTATGTACGCAAGTAAAGACACTTAACTTTGCAGCATCACTACACCAACCGCAAGTGCTGTATTCCCCTATATACAATCAATCAGCTGGGGTCAGCAATTCCCTTCCTTACTTTATGGTGTTGAAATGTCTTTGGGTCACAGCAATAAGATCCAAAAACTGCAGTGCAGAGGTGGCTCATCCAATTTGGAGCAGGACAGAGGCAGCATGGCAGAGTAGCATCACACCAGGGCCCAAATCTGAGGACACTTGCTCTGGTACATCCTCTGTACACCGATACAGATACACTTGTGCTTCTGAACCTAATTTTGTTGCAGTCAAATTGTTTATTTCTGTATCCTGTTCCATGTGTGCTGGCCCGGGCAGGATGCCCCATTGCAGGTGTCCTGCCACAGCACCTCTCCTCGGAGAGCAGCACTCGTGCTCTGCACACCAACTGCAACAGGGCATTCCGGCAGACAGACTCTCCTAAAAGGCTGGGAATGGCAAGGATGGGGAGACCTTCGCGAAGCACGTTACATGCAAGAATAAACTACCTCACAAGCAAGGAAATACGATCAACCTCCGCAGAGAAAAAGAAATAACAAAACAAAAGCTGTGTTTGGCAGTGCAGCAGAACTACAAAAAGAGATGATGAAAGAGTAAACTATGATTCACAACTAAATGACACTACAAAACTTAGACTAAATTAATTTCATAATTTTTTTTTCTACAATTGACCTTGTTGCCATCGTCTTGATCCTCACAAAAATACAATGAAATCTTTCGTGTCTTTAAGTGATCAAAACACCTCTCCAAGGAAAAAGTTGTAGAATCACAGAATCACTGAGGTTAGAAAAGACTTCTAAGATCGTCAAGTCTAATTAATGCTGCATCCAGAGACAGAAAACTCACATGACTAAGCTGAGATAGTCGGGTTGGCACTGGTGCCGAACATCTAAGCTCTGTGACAATACTAATTCTTCATGTTTTTCCTTAAGCTTTTTACATCAATATTTTCATAAATTAGGCATCTATTGAGCAACACACTGATTTGTCTTAACTTGTCTGGAGAAAGACAGATCCGCGTTTGTGGAAAACTCCTATTATATTCTTCTTTTAGTTATTCTTCAAATCCTCTCCTGTCACCACAGAAATAATTCGTAGTTGTTCACTGAGTTTAAGGTCAAAACACCACAAAGCCACTCCGTCCTAATTCATTCTCTAGACTACACTTTTAACCTTTTTCTTTTGCTTCTACTGCTCAAATTCAGATGAGTTTTAAAACAATGATGTGGTCTTCTCTCTGTGGCACAATATAATTATATTGAAGCCAAAGCACAGAAACCCTCAATGAGATTAAGTTCAGTTCTGCATTTAATCAATTTCACATGGAATAGATTTTTACCGTCTTTTCTTTTTCTACTCCATTCTTTGGATAAGTTTACTTTTTCTTTTCTCTCTATTATTTATATTATCAGCTATTTTTCCAGTCATATATCTAAATGTAAAAAGATTAAATAGCAAAGTTAGTGGCTGTCTGCCCAGTTCAGCTTTTGTATGAGATAGAATCATAGAGATTGGTTACGTTGTGTGCCTTTGCATTAGCATCTAGAAAAGCAACTAAGCATTCCAAGGAATTTGCATTTCCTTTGGTTACTTCTCTCTGTGCACAGACTCTTTCAGGTGTTTCAGTGACCAGACAGAACTGAATGTTTTGCATAAACTTGCCAACAGAATGTAACACTGTGACTCCCGAATTTGAAAACAATACTATAAAGACAAAATTTCAAAGTTTTTTCCTCTCATTTAATGAATGAGCCAATAAAACATTTAACATTAAAAATTAGTCAGCCTAACTATGCTGCAAAGGAAAACACTAAATACAACTGCAACAATAAGTGTAAAAAATGAACTTGTTAAAGTTCACAGGAACAAGAAATTGAAGGTTGATAGCAGTGCTAGTACCGAGACCCTAGATAAATCCACCAGCTTAGAGCACAGCTTAAAAGAGGCTATGTGCAAAAAAAAAAAAAAAAAATAGCATAAGAACTGTGACAATTATTTTATGAGGTTTTCACAATCTGTATTCAAAATTAGATAAATCTACTAAGAAGATAAGGAGAAAGATGGGGAGGATGTCTTCATTTTGCATGATGTTGTACCACTACAGACTTTGAGGGAAAAAACTATAAAATTACCTGTTTCATACAAATTTTCTGAGTTTTGACATGTTTTAAGCACACTTGAAAGCACACGGCTAAGAAACAGCTTTTTGTGACATCCATTCAGAATGGTAGAATTCACTATGAAGCCAAAAGTCACTTTATTAGAAAAAAGGAATGTGAACAGATTAACAAGAAAGCTCAACAAGATCCTACTCCAACTATACAGATGTTGCTGTAGAGCCAAGAACTGAGAGATGCAGCAACATCAAATCCAGTGAAAGAATGAATTATTTATTAATTTTACAATCATTTTTATATAGTCTAGTTCCATAAACCGGTTGGACAATGTTCACACACCTCCTAGGGTGATTGGTTCAGGTTCTATCACAGAAACGGTAAAACATTTCTCAGTGTACCATAAAGAGAACTTAGCAAAACACCAGATGTGACTATCACCTGGATAAACTATCTTACTGTTTTCATACCCTGCGTGAGAAAGGAAAGGTTCTCAAAGAATTAATGCAAGAAGCTGGAAAATTCATCTGCTAGCAGCATTTCAGTATCCACATACAGATCTCACTATGCTGACTTTTCTTTAAGCACAATCACTGATAGAAAGAAAAAAAGGGAATAAGTTCATTGGTTGTGGAAGAAGGAAAAAAAATTACTAGAGATGGTAAACTCACTTGGGAAAGGTCCTATAAGGCATCAGATGGCCTTCATGTTTTCAATTACAAACTAGAAATTTTTTTTTTACAAATAAAAAATTCAATTTCAAAATCTAAGTGGAAATATTTACAGGGAAGGTACCTGCCCTAATATTTCTACTGAAATTTGTCCTATTAAAAATAAATAATAGTAACTAAATAGTGACATTCTTTCACGTTAAACGCAAGTTAATCTCATCAAAAATGCCACCCTGTCAACTACCTAGGGTTCTATATTGAAAGTTGAAGCTTTCGGGAATTTTAAGCTCAGCTTTAGCAATGAAGACTTTGAAAGTCTCCCTGCAATACCAGCTTGAATTTCCGAGCCTGGTGTTTAATTTAGCTATCGACCAGGAGATGGCAGCAGTTCCCACTGAATTTATTTACATAGCTATGAAATTACAGCATATTAAATCCCAAAAAAATACGGAGCATATGCAAATTATAAATATGAAATCATAAATCCTACAGATGCTCTTAAAATATAATTCTTCATCAGGGAACTGTATTGTATGTGCATTTCTATTTTACTTGCATGGTGATTATTTGCTTCTGGGTCACCTTCAGAAATGAATTAAAAATTGATGTATTTTCATATGTGGTGGCATATTCTTTGCAAGTCAGAAACCAATGATTTATTCCCTTATTTATAGATTCAGTAATAACACACTGCAGAACACGGAGTGATTTGTGGGTAGTGGTGGATAAAACTTCTAAAGTGTGATTTACTGCTGTAAGGAAACATCCACAAAGTCAAGGATAAAGATAGGATACGAGTCCCAGGTACGAAGGTGTTATCAATCCAAAGGAACTGGACTGAGGGGCAATAGGGGGAACATAACTGTGCTAGTGGCAAATAAGGAGCAGCTAGAAAAAGTGAGGAGACCTAAACACAAAGCAAAGGAGGAGCTCTGTAATCGCTCTCCAAGGTAAAAGCTTACCTAAGTCCCAAAAAGCTGCTTCAAATCATGACCAGTGTGCAAACACGTGAAAAAGAAATACAATTATTCCACAAACTTGGGCCAGCAGACTTAGTTGTGATTTTATTTTTCCACCTGTGTTGAAAGATTGGCAGCACAGTCTAGTTGGACCAGAAGTACAACTGCAGTTTTGTCACAGTAGGAACATGAAGCAAACACTGGAAATATTTAATGCCTCTGTTCCCTTGTGATGGAAAGGCAGGATCATAACTGACCAAAGGCCTTTTTCCTCTCCTAGCCCTAGACAGATAACACTGGCTTTGCTCTCATGCTGGCTGTTAGTAGGCAAAGAGTTCTGTGGAACAGAGGTAAAGCCATCCAACAAGAAAAATCTGCCTTTCAACAATGGTGTAGACCTTCAAAATCCAAAGGCAGCCCCCAGCTCACAGAACAAGGACTGTTTCCCACTGATTCCCCATGGATATAACACTGCTTTTGCACGCCCAAGTGTCTGAACTCTGATGATTCTCTATACAATTGCTCAAAACATGCCTTGGTATCAGCCTCTCACTGACCTAGATCTGCTCCCATGGTATTCAGAGTCTTTTCTTGGTTACAGCAGCTCTCTCAGTGCACCAGATTTATAGATTCTGGGGGGAAAAAAAACGAACACAAAAAACAACCAGGAAAGAACTTTCTTTGTTACAAGCTGGATCCTAGAGAACAGCAGACCGGAGAGTTTGTCTGTTACTTGCAAAAACAAACAAAAAAGTCAAATTACCAGAGAATCCAGTGTGTAATGTTTCGGTTCCTTCCCTTCTGGCTGGTACAGTCTCTTTTTGGCTCCTTAATTTAAAAAACTACTAACAATATTAGTGTAAATGAGAACATTTCCATGAGAACATGGAAATCAACCTTTAACAACTGAATGGTTTCATATTTTTCAAATTGTAGGTAGCAAGATAATTGCATCTGACACAGCTTGAAAGGTTTAGCCATACTCGCAGATGGCATCTGATGAAAAATTATGTCTTCAGGATGACAAATCAGGAGTCACCTGCATTTGCTAAGAGTGCTAGACCTCCAAAAACTGCAGAATAAAAAAAAGAAATACTTCCACATCCTGCTGTCTAGATTTTTTTAATCTACTTATATTTAAATCTGAGAGTGCCTAATCTGTCCTATCTGATGAGGCTGAAAGCTTGTCACATCATTTCTTTACTAGTTAAACAAAGCAAACAAATGAAGATCCTGTTATAACATAGGCTAGAAAACCACCAATAATCTGACAGGAACAAATTTTTAAGACCTCTCTCTCTGGCCTCAAAAGGAGACAATTCATTATTCTGGCAGAAAGAGAGGCCAAAAGAAGAGACGGTTGGCTGACACGCAGTGCGGATAACAGGAGGGTCGTGCTGTGTAGGCAGGCAGAAGCATTCTGAAGAAGGGGCAGAATTTACAAACACCACTTGCCCATGTGAGAGTATCTGCCAGCCCCTCGGTAAAGCAATGTACATCTCTGCGCCTGTCAGATCTGTCTCAGTTTGTCCGGTCCCCTCCTTGCCACGTGAATTTAGGCAACTACGGAATCTTATGGCACTTTTACAAGGCAAAACCCTCACATGCTTTGTTTTGAGAGTAGTCAGCTGCAGTGTACTCGGGACAATCCATAAATCCTGCTCAGAACTCCAGGTGGTGGAAGCAGGAGCAGCCTCGCAGACAGCTGCAGCTGTGCAACAGGTATCAACCCAGTTACAAGGGAAGTTTAAGTTCACAATTACATATAGTGAATCAGAAAGGGGCTTTTGATACCTGCTTTATCACATGAGCTAGTGTTTGCTAGTTTTTCCCAGAATGCCAAAGTTTTTCTCCCTATGAACAGGGGGTTTTTCCAGCTCCCTGCCCTTGCATAATACTCCTTGCATAATACTTTCCAGCTCCTTGCATAATACTATAATTTAGAATTATCATATACACCAACACTGAGAATAAACAAGAATTCTGAGATTTTTTGCACTGTTACTTTCTTGCCAGAAATAGAACTTCTATAGTAAAGCTAATCTTCCATAATGCATTTCACAATGTTCTCATCAGCGGTTTATAATTACACAATTTCTGACACCTGCTGTTATTTGACTTCTGAGGTCAATATTTTCCATTTATAACTCTTTACTGAAATAATCAAATAAAAAATTATCTTCTACTAGAATAGTTTGACAGTTTCTTATTATACTAGAAAAATGGCTTCAACAGACCTTAAGAAAGACTTTAAAAAGTTCCTCTATTTGTTCTTTTGAAAGATTAAATATACTATATTAACATATTCTAAATCTTGACCACTTGATAACAAGAACAATCTTCTACACATTATTAATATTAGTAATTGGGGCCGAAGCACAGAAAATATTGATAGTTTTTAAGTTTGTGCTTTTCAAACATAATACTAAACTTGTGGTGGATGCAGATGCTCACCAAAGTCTGTCACTCCCTTCCGCAGCTGGAAAGGCGAGAAAAAAAATGTAACAAAAGGCTCCTTCTCCAGTCACCATCACAGGCAAAACAAATCCAACTTGGGGAAAAATTATTCAAATTTATTACCAGAATAGGGTGATAAAAAATAAAACCAAACCTCAAAAAACCTCCCCTTTCCCCCGCAGCCCTCCCTTCCTAGGCTTAATTTCACTCCCAATTTTCTCTGCCGCCTCCTCCTCCCCAGAGACACAGGAGGACAGAGGGGCTGTGGTCAGGTCATCAAACATCTCTGCTGCTGCTCCTCTTTCCACATACTATTCCCCTGCTCAAGTGTAGAATCCCTCCTACAGGAGACAGTCCTCCACAAACTTTATATAATGATGTGGTAATATTCAGACTTCCATGTCTGGGCACTTAAAGACTTTGGAATTACAAAAAACCAGATGCTTTAACTTAAACTTCTGTCTTGAAAACAACACTTTTCTTTCCTTGCATCATTATTCTCCTCTCAGTAATGAACAAGGCCTATGTGGATCTTCAGCAGCTTTTGCTTCCAGCACCCTGATGTAAGGAGCCCAAGATCACAGAGACACTCAAATGGAAAAAAGTGATTCCACCAAAACCTTAGGAGATCAATAGCTAGTTGTTCGCTTTCTTTAAGTAAAATTGCAAGTATCTGATTTATTCAAATACAACAGGTAAGTGATGAGAGAAAACGTTCGTGGTGAAATACATCGAGACCTTTCTTTGCTGGGAGGCAACTGCAGATATAAACAAGTGACTCAGCCTCCTGCTAAAAGTGCTATTTCCATCCCTGCTTTTCAGAAGGAGCCTTTTGTACAAAATCCCACATTATTCAGCTTTACTGAAATGAAAAATAGATGCCCCACTGTCATACAGCTATATTGATTATGAGTGAAAATGTGATCATTTTGCATTAACTTGCCCCACAGCACTGGAGTTCCATCAAAGCATCAGAAGGAAATTAATGCTTTCATATAGAGCCTAAGAAAAATATGAGATGTTGCTCACTTTGCCCTCTAGACAAAGAGGTATATGCCGGCAGCTGAGAGGTAATAGCTTTGAGAAGAGAACATGAACTCTAGACTTTTATTAAAATCATTATTTAATGTGCAAAAAATAATGAAGCCACAGCCTTGGCATTTAAAACAGCAATTTGTAGTCATTACATCTTAGATCATGAGGCTTATTTTGTAAAAAGCCAGTCTTTCTCAAATTAAAAATTCATCATCAACTCCCACAGATTATGTAGTCCTTTAAATGATGCCATTTCATACAGATTTATTCCAGCTAAACAAAGAGCCAGTAAAGGGGCACACAAAACATCAATTTCACTGCTCTCTTTCTCTAGAAAGACCTTTCTACTCCTTAGACTGTTAAGAAATCTCACAGAAGGGTTGACTAATGCATGGATATTTTAGTGATTTTACCTTCCAGGGACAGTTTATATCTTAATTTGTCATTCTCCTTACCCCCACTGTAGATTGGACTGTAAAAAATAACCTTCAACAGAAGGTTTCTTTCTTCTCTTTTCATACTTAGAATGGCAGTCCACAAAGTGAATGACAGTAAGAAGACATCAACTAGCCTAAGTGATCCCTCTAACTGACGAGCATTTAATCCATAATGAATATTAGATTTTTGATGGAAAAAATAGGCAGTTAAAACTTGTTCCTCTCCAGTAAAAATCCTGTTAAGAACTTGTGTAGCAAGATGATGCAGTCCTACATCACTGATGTGTAATTCTGTTTGTTTTTCTTTAGGCAAAATGTGATTTTTATTAGATAAATCCTTTGGTCTGACAAGAAGCTGCAAGATCACACACCCTGTGCCTTACCAGTGGAAGATTTTACTCAGTAACTTGCAGAGGTGTAAATGAGATTTACATGTGTACCAGCAAGAGAACAAAAATGCACTGCACGTTTTTTCTCTTTCCTGCTTCAAGACTTCCTTTAATTACCATTTGAGTTATAACGGTGTCAAGAAGTTGGGATGTCTTTTGAAAAGAACATTGAAAGAGTCAGTTCCTCCCACAAATTACTTTAACATATGGACCTGAATCAGCACGTAACACCACCTGTAATTTAATTTTTGTGTTGAACAGGCATGCTGATTTCAATCCCACTCCTCTTTTCAGCAGAAACAATACATTTAAATTAACGTGTTTCAGAGCACGTCCTCTACTGTCTTCCAAATGTCTACTCAAAACACCTCTCCCACAGATGGCAATGCAGCTTTTTCTATACCCTTCTGCAAACTCTACACCTACCAGATAAGATTTTAATTAAGGGCTAAGCAAGAGGCTAACAATGTTTTATCAAGGGACTACAACATTGCATTTGTTTCCATACTTTCTATCTAACTAAAGGGCTTCCTCTTTAGCTGTATCTGCCAACAGCTCTATCCTAGACTTACCTCCAAATGCCTGGGGCATAAACTTTCTATTAACCCTAGAGAAAAATTGTTACTCAAGTTTTGCAGAATCCTATAATGTTGCATGAAACTTCACAAGAATCTAAATTTACATTGCAAAGCCAACAGAAGCCACACTCACTAAACTGTTCTTTCCCTGAGATTTATCCAAAATGCTGTAATTCCAATTGGAAAATAATTTTTCGATAAAGAGAGGAGTGTGGGAATCTGGAATAGGACTGCAATACATGCAGCCTGTATGATGTAAAAATATGCTTTGAAATGTGTTCTACTTAGAAGCAGGCTGGTGTACTTTTCATAACCATTTCAGGGAGTTAAAAAAAAAAAGAAAGACCATCATGACAGATAGTTGGCTGAAAAACAATAAAATGAGGTCTCTGATAAGTTTCTATAATCAAATTATGCCAATGCCCATCCAAAACTACGGTCTAAAAGTCTCCTTGAGATACTTAATGAAATATACCACTTAAATAAAAAGTGAAAGTTAAGAAATTTAATCAGTGCTGCCAATTGGAAAGATATAATCTCATGGTTACTCACAATACTTCAATTGGAACAATTTCAGACTGAAGTTGACAGAACCCTGCACAATCTCAGAACTGCTACTGTACAGGCAGCAATGAAATTTGGCTCCATGATTTGTTCATTCATTACCAATGATTCTTGGCATCTTTAAAAGAAATAGGAACATCATAATTTGTATCCAAAAAACCAATCATAGAGAAATTATGAAAATAATTAGTACCTTGATTCAGGAAATGCTATGCTTAAGAGTTTGCATAAAATCTAAAAGTTTCTCTCTCCAAATTGTTCTCAATTATTCTGACACTAATGGAAGTTTCACCATCAGCTTCCTGTATTTAACTGCAGAGCTGAAAAAAAATGTAATGAATATTGACACAATCTGTAGGATAAAAAAGTCACCTCATCTGGAAGAGCCTGCTGTCTTGCAGGGGAGACTGGCAAGCTTGCCCCCCGCTCAGAGCAGTTTTGCATGTTCCTTACCACTCCACCACAATTTTGTCAAAAAAAATCTTAGAAACCAAAGCACCTCTCCTGAATGTATCAGAGTGCTGAATCCTCCAAGATGAGCATCTATTTAAAGATTTTACATGCTGTTCCTCATACACACCTCCTAATTACCTCCAGTTCTATCACCACAGACTGAGGCAGGCAGTTGTACAAGAAGGCTGCTGCTCATTTTTTAGAAGAAACATCTTTATATGTAATCCAAACAGCAAATGGATAAAATTCTCCTTTCATACTGCATATGGCTTGTTGGGTATAATTGCTATGGACTTTAATCTTTGAATTCCAGCAAAGTATTAAAAATCAGGTTCTTTTTACTATAGGAAGATCTATTGTGGGATTTTTAAGCATATAGACATGAACAGCATTAATAGAGCTCTGCTGTGTCAAAGGAAAAATGAAATTTAGAACCATAAGAAATGGGTTTTTCATTAAAAGTAAAACCACTGAACTGGTCAGGCAGGTTTTTATTTTCAGTATATTCTTTCTACATTGAGCTCACCTTTTCTCCCCAAACCCAATAAACATTTGAAATTATTATGTATTCAAGAATGGTGTATTTGCTGAAAGACAGACAAATACTTCTTTAGCTTGAAACTCAATTTGTGGTTGAGTGATTAATGTCATCTAGGTCTTGCAATTACACAAGTTTGGATGTCACCCACGGGGTTCAGGTTGTCATGCCAGTAGAAGTACCCATATTTCTTCTCAGTTCAGTGCACACCAGGGCATGTTTCCCTAGATGGAGTACAGGCTCCCTCTATAGTTCCAGTCTCACAGCCAGCATTGCCTGGACTGACTGCAACAGCTTAAATTTAAATTCTTGTTTCTTTATGGCAAAGCAAGAAGATGAGCAGCCATTCCTGCATAATCTCTGTTGTATCACCTGCCTTCCAATTACTACTCTCTGATTCCCATCACAATTACTTTTTCAGAGGTAGTTGCTAAATACAATCCAAAAATATACCACAATAAAAAGTGGTTAATCAAATACAGAGTTTATATTTAGTAACTTCGATCAAGTCTTGCTTCACATTAACATTTCAGATGAACTTTTCTTTTACTGCAGCCTCGTTAATATTCTGTTAATATCATCAGTCTTAATTAACAAGCAGTACATAGCTTTTGTTCTCTTCCCTGCGGTTTATTTTTTTGCATTTGTGTTTTCACAAAGTGGATAAGATATTATTTGCATCTCCCATAGCAATCATATCTTCTGTATGTGAAAACCTGTCACCCTACTAGTCTGTTAGTCCATCCAAGGCCAGGATCCCCAAAACAAACATCTGGCCACTCTAAACCAGATGTTTGCTCTGCTGCCAGGCTCTGACTGCTAAGAGTGGCTGTGTTTCTAAGCTCAGTTTGAAATTTAAAGTGCAGAGTAACCTGGCTTAGCCTGGCTGTTTTCCAGAGGGATGAGTTTCCTACCCACATTTAACTTGCTGACCTCTCCACTTGAAGTTCCTCTTGCCATGCCAGGGAGGTGAACAAAAGTGGTGGATTTGCACATGCTCATGCCAGCTCTGTTTGCAATGAGCAACATGCAGAGGGACTGCAAGAAGCACTGAAGAAAAAGTTTCCTCATCTATATCTCATCTGCCCTTTACAGCATAAGTGATTCAGTCCACTTTAATGCAAAATCACACATACCAGACTAAACCCCTTCTGACAGTTGTTGGCCTTTGCTCCAACAAAAAAAATGAAAGCATATGCTTAGTCAGGGACAGCTTAAAAGGTGTTTCAGACACAGCTCCCAATTCCTGTGAGCAACCACATGCACCCTGAGGAGAGCCCTGGTTAGAATGTTTGAACTCCTTCCAGGATGAAGAGATCAGGCCTTTAAATAACTTCCTTGGCTTTGTCCTGCAGGGGCTTTAAAGAATTCACATACCAAATTACTGGACCTCTGAGAGAAGCCAAAAACTCTCCTGCACCTAAGAGGAGAAACACGGATTCCCTCAGCTCCTCTCTCTCTCCCTCCCAGCAGGCAGCAGGAGCAGTAAGTTGGATATCTATGCAGATTCCCTGCCAGTGTAAATCTCTGCCCACCCCAATTACCAAGCACCTCTTGCTGAGGCATCTCTGACACGTTGGGTGCTGTGGCCATCAAACACCAAATCGCAGCCCATGAAGCCGGTAAAGAGCCTCTGGGGCCACATCTAAAATAACACAACCCTCTGCAACACCTCAGAGCCTTGCAAACTGCTCTCACTGCCTCGCAAAAAGCTTCCTGTACCACCAAGGCTTTTACCCATTTCCTCTCCTTTGACAGCTGCCATGTGAGCCAGTAAATCCCTTCCACACACAGGTTCATCATAGGTATCCTCATCATCCTCCCAGCAAAGAATCTTTTCCTCCCTTCAGGCACTGGAAGGCCTCAGTTAGGTGCTAATAGCTATCCTGTATTTACTGACTGTGCCCATTTTACTGAAGCCTGGGTACATTTATTGGATAGTGCAAAAATTAACAAAACTTGCAAGTTTGTCTATGTTCCAGTCCACCTTCCCACCCAAGAAAAATCAAGCTCCTTGAAGGTAATCCATTAATTTCTTAGCAAAGGTAGGATTTCACCTACTGCAGAATCGTAATTCCTCGCAGAAACTGGAAGTATAATCAACTTGCTATTCATATATGCTGTAATTACCTTTAAAAGAAATATTGAAATAAAACCTACATACAGTACCACTAACAATAATAAATATCAAAGTGAAAAAAAATCTGATTTAGGAGTGCTAATGTGGGTAATGGATCATCATCTTCAACAAACACAATCAGTTTAATTTTATGATCATCTGTAAGACATCAAATAATCACCAAATCATTTAGGGTTTGACTTTAAGACAATATTCATTTTTATGGCAAAATGTCTAGTGAAAAAAAAAGGCAAAAAAGGCTTATAACTGGCATCCAGCTATTCTAAAAACCAAGGGCTCAGCAGCAGTCAGCTGTCGCAGCCTCAGGGTTGTCTGTATTCGTGATTTCTGCAATGGAGACAAAAGTTTCATCTTTACACACAAAGCATGACATTTTTGCAGATAACACAAAACTGGGGAAGTGGCTGATTTACCCAGAGAGTTGTGCTGCCATCCAGAAGGACCTCAACAGGCTGGAGAAATACGCTGACAGGAATGGGAATGCATATGAATGGGAAATGCAGAGTCCTGGGGAGGAATAAAATCCCATGCACCTGTACTGACCAGCTGGAAACCAGATATCTTGAGAAGGTCCTGAGGGTCCTAGTGGACACCAACCCAAGCAGTGCAATCTTGGAGGAAAAAGGAACAAACAAAAAAGGACAAAACTCCTGAGCAGCATTAAGCAGAGCGCAGAGATCCTTCCCCTCTGCTCAGCTCTGGCGAAAGATACTTGGAGTTTTGAGTCCGGTGCAAGACAGAAATTCTGGAGTGAGCCCAGAAAAAGACCAGAAGGATTAAGGGACCAGAGCATCTATCCTACAAGGAAAGGCTGAGAAAGCTGTGACTGTCCAGCCTGGAGCAGAGAAGGCTCAGGGGATCTGATCCATGTGTGTTAATACCAGAAAGGGGAAGCAAAGAAGAGGCAGCCAGGCTCCTGTCAGCGGTGCCCAGTGACAGGACAAGAGGAGACGGACATTAACTAAAATAGAAGCAATTTCAGCACTTTCCACCTGTGAAGGTGGTCAGACAGTGGTAGAGGTTCCTAGAGAAGTTGTGGAGCCTCCACCCCGGAGACGCTCAAAACTCAATGAGATACAGCCCTGAGTAACTTGGTCTGAGCAGGTGGTTAGATTATATGATCTCCAGAGGTGCCTTCCTGCCTCAAAAAAAAAAATCACACATTAAATGGTTCTCTACCTCAGTTTATTCTTTTTACTACCCTGACAATCTCTGCCAGCTAAAGTAAAATAAACACACATGCACACATCACCACCACACAGAAAAAAAAACCATCAAAACAAAGCAATAAAAACAAACAAACAAACCCAATAAACCCCCCCCCTCCCAACAAACAAAACAACAAAAAAAACCCAACTCAAATGAAGGCAAAATCCATTGAAATTCAAGGAATCTTATCTCAAGTCAATGAACTTTTCTATTCAAGGACTGTAACTACTGTGCCAGGACAATTAGCCCCCTGATCATCCACACATTTGAAAAGCCATACAAGCAAGCAAGAGGTATTTTCACTACTGAACAAAATCAGTACTTTTTTTCTGTTTTCTACAATTACAGTATTTGATCCAGAGCAAGAAGACAAAGATTTACAGAAGATCCCTCTTACCACTTCAAGGA
This sequence comes from Eulacestoma nigropectus, assembly GCA_013397775.1. Classification (NCBI taxonomy): domain Eukaryota; kingdom Metazoa; phylum Chordata; class Aves; order Passeriformes; genus Eulacestoma; species Eulacestoma nigropectus. Next base: position 1,544,407 of record VZTE01003316.1, on the reverse strand, counting down.
AGAATGAACAGTATTAGCAGCTAAACATAAGCCATAAAACCTTCCAAGCCATCTAATAAAGTGAGAAGACTGTTCTTGCTGTACGCATCACTTTCCCTGGGAACCTCATCTACTGAAGCCTACTATAAAACAGAACTAATACCTAAAATTAGCCAACTGAGAATGTCTTTCTCCCAAAGCAATAAATTGGTTTTTTACTCAAAACCAGAGAAAGTTGTTCATGGTTTGAACCTCTACTCTTAATATTTCCCTCTTCGCTTGGTGGGGTTTTTCTTTATTCTTGCTTTCTGTTTGATGGCAAAGGTTGCAGAATCAGATCCATCAATGTGTTGATATCAGTAAGAATCTCTAGCTGATCCAAAAGAATATTTCTCAATAATGACAACACAAACAAGCCTTAGGAAGTTGGGGGATTTTTTAAAAACCTGCTCTACCCAACTGATTTGTTTCCAAAGTACTGGCATCTAAAAGCGTTGTTTAAAAAAGGTGAAATTAAATACTTTTACTTGCCATCAAAAGCAGTTTAGTAATCTGAAGAGAGGAAAAGCAGTCCAAACCCCATCAACACCACCCTAGGTGGTATATTTGTACACTACCTGCAAGTACACGGCCTAGAGTAAGATTCTATAGGCAATCCATGATTATTCGCTGGTTACATAGGAAAATCCCTTCTTCCTTGTAGTATAACATTGCTAAAAATATTGTTTGCTGCTTATACCAAACACTTACAATAACATGCTGTACTGAAAAAACAATCTCATGGCAGCAAAAGCAACGATAATAATACATTCACTCTTTCAGAGTTATCATCTTAAGCCATCTAGAAAACTCCATCTGCAAGATGTATGTTATCTGCATACAAGAAAGACAAGAAACCCCTAAAAATGCATAGAGCATTGCAGCAAACAGGTGGAAGGTGCATTTGACAGAAGAAATATTGGCTGTTCTTGTGTCTGGAAATGCATTCAATAGTCTTCCTTGATGATTAATACATCCCACGTGTGAAAGCCTGCATAAAAGACCAAGCAACAGCTGTAATTTACTGATGGAGGTAGGACAGCTCAGCAGCAGAAGCCATCCTAGTTGTAAAATGAGAGTGTATTAGTAGTTCCCATCCATTTAATTACAGTTTAAACTTTCTGATATGACACAGTAATAAATTGAAAAATGCTGCATTACTGGCTATTTTTTTCTTTTAGACAGATGTTGTACATGGTATATTGTGGACTTTTTTCCATCTCTTCCTTTCTGGCTGGTTATTGCCTGGCTAACAGGATGTTTCATTTTAATGAAAAATACATTACTGCATTAAGATAAGGTCATCAGTTCTTAAGTTAAATGCAATTTCTGTAATAAAATTAATTGCATAACCTACATAAAATTTTTTTATGTGGGTTAAACACTTTTAATTACTACCTAAATTTTGTTCAACTGAACATTTAAATGGAGTATTCACCTATAAAAAGAATGCATACACTGTGAAATGCCTCTAAAGTTCTTTACAGCATGCCTTCTATATGTTCTACTGTAATTAAGAATGTTGCCAGTGCTGTTAAAATCAACTCTTGAGCAAGGCTGAGGGGAAAGAGGCAGAGGAAAAAAAAAAAAACCTGCTAGTCGATGAAGTGTGAAAACTGGCTTTTGAGACTGGACCTGATTGCTCAGGGCCCTGTCCAGTTGGCTTTGGTGTATTTTTAAGGATGGAAACCTCACAATCTGTCCAAGTATGCTCAAATACAATATTGTAGAGAATCATAGAATACCCTGAGTTCAAAGGGAACCACAAGGATCACCAAAGTCTAACTCCTGGCCCTGCTCAGGACCCTGAATCACACCATGTGGGGTTATTTGTAAACTCTGTTCAGCCCCATATAAATAGCAATAATTTGATATAAATATCAAATTGTCACTGCAGCAGGAGCTAGAGCTCAGACAGAAACAATCTTTGCTTATAAAAAAACTGATATTTTCCCAGTAATGTTTGTCTATCTTAACATGAAGATGAAGAGCTCTCACATGAAAGACAACACTAGAAGAACTTTATCCCACTATGTACAAAGTTCTTTTGATATTTGAAATAAAACACCAATAAATTCTCCATTCCATTCAAAAGCAGAGATATAACTCTGCATCATCTCTGCCTTGGACGACTTAGATGGCTGTTACCTGAAACAATAGTCCCTTTTTAAAGTCCTTACAACATGAATTTGTATAGGCTAAAAGACTTTTTTTTTCCTTGAGAAAGAAAAGGTTCTTCAAGAGAATTGTGTTTTAATCAGGATTAAAATAAATTTTTATTTTATTTTTTGAAATTCAGCTCCTGAACCTCCAAAACAATAACCAGATATTAATCCACCTCTAAGTCAGATGATATTGAACTGTGTAATGATAGGTCCCGGGATACAAAAATGGATTTATGGGTTAATTTACCATGCATACTTTTTCTAGGATATTTTTAGTTTTATACCTACAGCTCAATGCATACTATTCAACCAATTTATGAAAATAATATTTCTATATGAACTTAAATGTGGTTCCATATTTCAGAATCAGATTAAATTTGACATTTTATGTTCTCTTTATTTTAACTGGATTTTGTCAACAGAAAAAAATCATTAGATAAAAAAAATTTTTCAGAATGTTTTCATTAAAAGAAGCTTTGGAAATACTTTCCTTTTATACCAAACTTAATAAATTAGTAGCTTAACTAAGCAAATGGATAATATTCTATGGCAGAGAAGTGGATACAAGCCTCTTTACAGTATTCCTCATTGTACTTTCTAAGTGTATTCTAGGTATTAAAAAA